>CAJQZJ010001222.1:162460-173964 GCA_907164525.1 Lophiomys imhausi
ACACACACACACACACACACACACACACACACACACACACACACACCTCTGCAGGGCAGGCCTGAGAATCAGCCTCAGCATAAGTATAGCTTTTATCTCACCCCAGGCAGATCATACTATTGTCATCACGTTTCTTCCCAAGCCCCTCGGTTTGCATGATCTATAAGCTTGCCAGCTTATGGTGCTAGAAACCAGCATTTTGGGAGCTCCAAAATATGTCATGTGAAGAGTGCTGTGCACACAGTTGGCTTTTGAGATATTTAAGCTGCCCTAGTGGACAAGAAGAGTTGAACAATTCTGTGCCACCTGAAGGGAAAGACCTACGGCCAATAGTGGAATCAGCAAACAGAAGACATCTAGCTTAGTACATGTTCTAACAATGGAAGCTATCTATCAATGAAATGAGTTTGCTTCTGAAAACAACAACCCGTTGCTAGATTTATTAAGCCCTGAACACTTTTTAAACATGGGAGCACTATTAGCTTTAATGTATCTTCTAATTACTAAACTCTATACAGTCCATAACTTTCTTCCAGAAACTTCTTCCAGTTAAATTCCAGTTAGCCTCAGGAAAGGCAAATATTTATCACCCTGTAGCTCAGCTTTTCCTATTTCTTTTCTACTCCCTTCAAAGCCTCCCATGGTCTCTATTCCTGGATGTCCTTTGAGAGGACTCAAGTAGACACTTCCTGCAATAAAGCATGTGTTTATTTTGTTGACAGTGAGTAATCGCATTGCCATCTGCCCAATCTATCATTTCTGATCATGATGAGTCAATTAATACCAGGCATTTTCCTTGACACACTACAGTGGCTGCTATCTGAAGAGCTGTATATTAAGTGTAGCCTTGTCTAGTGAGGTTATTATAATTGATGGTAATCATTTGCTTTGTTTTATAAAACTGTATGGTTGTAAGACCATTAGCAACTGCATTTTTTTATAAAAATTATTCATGTCCTACATGAAGAATTTCTGGATGCCTTATTGGAGGTTGGTGATAAATGAACGTATTCAGGGATTCAAATGTCTCAATATTTTAAAAGGTAGGGATTAACTGTTTTTAATAATCAAGCTTCTTAGCTTGCTAATCATTTTAAGTGCTTAGATTAATATCTAGTATAAAGTAGGTTATTTGTAGGATGAAACAAAAGATAATATTGGGAAAGAATCATGCCTGTGGATTAAGTTCCAAAAGTGAGACTAGACGAGAAAAAAAAATCTCTTACTTAGGAGAAATTGGACAATTTCATCTTCAAAATCTCCTTTGAGTTCTTCATTCTCAAGGGATAAAGTCGTGCCCTGAAACTGTGCTAGCCACTTCACAGGGCATGTTTTGCCCGATCTCTGATTCATTTTTTCCTCTCTCCATGGCTACTATGCTCCTGCTGTGTGCTGGGCTCTGAGCACACAGCACCCAATTTCTACTCAGAAAAGCCACAAGTCTATTGACGAATATATATATTGAGTACACATATATAAACATGTATACATATGCATATATATTGTACATGATCATACACACTGACAACATGGATATGTTTAAGGTATATTCCAAGAAAAAAAGGTTAATAGATATCTTAGATCTTAATAAGAAAGAATGATTGGCAGACCTTCATGTTACTGTGCTTGCTGCTCCATCTGAAGGTCAAGTAGCAACACTGACCTTCTTGGATCTCAGCCTTTGGAGTCTCCAGCCCTGCTCAAAAGACAGGGAGAGAAAAGACCATAGGTGTTGCTATGGAGATGTAGATTATATTTTTAATTGAAGAGAGAGACTAAAAGTCCTATGTGAAACATAGGATGGTTCCCATGTTTTGTGTGTCTCTGAATCAGAAAAGAGACTATTTCAGAATCAATAAGAAAAACGGACAATGCAGCCTCATTCTCTTCAAGGAACCAGTTATCTACATCCTTGAGAGACTGCTTCACATAAACAGTACAGATTGGTAGGAAGAAGCAACTAGACCCACGTGTTCCTGACATGTGCTAGAGTGTGGTGCACATGCGCTAAGGGACAATTGAGAACCTGGGCCCCAGTAGGCACAGCCCATCGTAGGATTCAGGGATGTAAAGGCACTCTGTTTAGCACTTTGCTGCTTCACTAGGGCCTCCTGGTAGAGACACTTTATTGGCCCAATTAGAGACTAAGGTGGAATTTGGCAAAGGCTATGAGGACTTAAACAGCAGAGAAAGGAGATCAAGAGTGAAGCATGGAGACATTGAGTTAAAGTTTAAACAGGGCGGCCAGTGAGGGTCTCGCTGAGAGAACAGTATTTGTTAAACTGCTAAGGGAGATTGTTCCAGGGAAGGACCTTCCAGGTGAGTCCAGTACCTAGCACAGAAGCTCTGAGGTGGGAGAGATGTATGAGCATCCATGCAATAATAGCAGAAGCAATGTGGGGCTGTATGTGAGTGCTGGGGTTCATGGAGAGAGGGCACATGGGTCCTCCTCTCATTGTCTGTGTGTGGTCTTTAGCTTCTATCACAAGTCTCTCTTGAAGCACACTGACAAAAATTCTCTCTTAATTGGCAAACACCACTTCAGTGAGTTGGGTCTTAATGTGAGCTCCTCACCTGGGGTAATGAAGGTCCAAGGTCATACAAACAAGAATGCCAAGGTTGAATTTAACTCAGGACTTCTGACTCACAGCACTGCTCGAGGTGGGCCTCTGTAAATAACCCCACACTGATGGCTGTTTGCCTAGCTCCTGTTCTAGCTCAGTAGGGAAACTCAAAGACTGAAACGCCAGGTGAGGGCCTGTCTTTAAGGAGTCTGTCTTCCAACCAGACTGTTGACTCTTGGCAGTCCCAGAGTGGACTGCACTCCCTATCTCCCTATACACATAATGGGCTGTGGGTAAATACTGCTGAACCAAGAAACTGAATGAGTAAACAAAAATAATATAGACTGGAGCTTTCAAAATGCCTAAATTATGCCCCATATGTCATAATCAAAATTCTAAAGTCATAATGCCAACCCTAATGAAGTTAATGTCAATATTAGCAGAGAATTTCGAATTTATATGTTAAATTATTCACAAATTCAAGGTAAGTGAATTCTTTGGGGCACCTGGGAAGAGCAATGGAAGAGCTGAGAGCTAGTGTGTTAGAATAATTCATTTTGATTCTTCATCTCAGCCCTGGAATCACTCCCAAGATCAAGATAGGGAGCTTGTCTTTGTCAGTGCTAGAAACCAAAGCTTGGAGTTCTGGGAAGCAGTCTTACCCAGACTGGGCAAAGTGGACTTTGAGAAGCCTAGCAAACCAGAACTGAGATCCCAGATGCTGGCCATGCACAGTATAAACACAGCTGCAAGAGAGTAGTGACCAATCCATGAAGTTTTTCTTGGGCGACATTATGACGGCCACCATCCTCTTCCTTTGGACTTAACGTATCCTTTTGTATTGTTTCCTTAAAGCAAGGAGGGAGTTACTGTATCACAAGGTAACTTTTAAAGACAGAAAGTTAAAAACTGGAATTTGATTGAGGTTCAGCTTCAGGCCTCACTGTCACCATGGCAGCCATTATTGTCATCATTATACAAGTATTGAATGTGGTCTTGGTTTATTTAAAAACCAGTGAAAGGGAGCTAGAAAGATGGCTCAGCAGTTAAGAGCACACCCATGGCTCTTCAGAGACTCTGTGTTCAGTTTCCAGCATGAGGCAGTTCACAATTGCCTGTAACGTCAGCTCTAGGAGGCCTGAATCCCACTCCTGGCCTCTGCACGCACCTGCACATGTGTAGCGCACATAAACTCTCATGGGCGCATGCACATAAATAAAATAAATAAATAAATAAATAAACCTCTAAAAAAGAAGCTGATGATAGCACACCTAAAGGGATGAGTAGTACTCAGAACTTCTGTGAACTAGCCCGACTTTGGAAAAATAAAAAATAAAAATCTCATTTCCAAAGCCACAGGAATGGAAATCAAGTGGAAAAGAATTTCCTAAGTTGAATGACTTATTCCTTGTTGTCCTGACCCATGTCAACAGTTCATGAAAAATGTGAAGAGGTACAAGGAAAAGCCACACTTTGCACTTTAGGGTAAAGTTGAAACAAGCGATTGTCCTCAGTGTCCATATGTGGCAGCTGTGCCAGCAACACCTTTGTCAGCTGTCCCAGGAGCACCTGTGGGGTCATCTCTGCCAACAACACCTGTGTTAGCTGTCCCAGGAGCACCTGTGGGGTCATCTCTACCAGCACACCTGCAGAATCATCACCAAATGCCAGGAAAGGCAAGAGGCCTGCTGAAGGTCACTAGCAGTCAGTGGTAAAATTAGGCTCAGAGCCTGATTTTCCTGACTCAAAGTTTCCGTTTTTAACGTGCCACGTTAAACTTACAGTTTTACCAAATCCCAAGGTTCAAGAGACGCTTTAGGTAATTTAGATGAGTCACTCAGTGGAGAGTAAGGATATCCTCCAAAATCATATTTCCTGCATCAGCAATCACAACACCAAGGGTGTTAATAGGTGGTAGCCTCAAGACAGCAAAGACATGGACCAATCATTTCACAAACATAAGCGATGGAAAGCACCCACAAAAGATGCACGGAGACATCACCAAATTACCCGTCTCGAAAAAGGAACCAACAATGTCAAGCCAAGCGAAAGACAGATTGCAAGCAATGGAGAAAGAAGGCTTGGAAAACTGAAACCAGGAAATGTAGTCCCTGAAGATGCTTCCCTGGGTCTGAGAAGGAAAAAGTGATCACACTGTTGCATTAAGTACGTAGAGACAGGGCTGTGGAGGGGGCTCGCTGGAACACTGTGACAAAAAGCAACGTGGGGAGGAAAGGGTTTATTTCCCTTACACTTCCTCATCATAGTCCACCATCAAAGGAAGTCAAGGCAGGAACCTGGAGGTAGAAACTGAAGCACAGGTCTGCCGACTGGCTTTGCTTCACCTGGCTTGCTCAGACTGGTTTGTTGTAGCACCTAGGACTATCGGCTCAAGGGTGGCACAGCCTGGCATGAGCTGGACTCTCCCACATCAATGAAAAAAATGCCCCACAGGCCAATCTGGTCTGGATTTTTTGTTTGTTTGTTTGTTTGTGGGTTGGTTTTTTTTTTTGGGGGGGGGGGTTCTCAATTGAGATTTGTTCTTTCCAAATGACTCTATCTTAATTTAAAACCAGCCGGCACAGTGTCCAGTGTCAACTCCAGGTTCACACACACACACACACAGAGTCACACACACACATGCACATACCATACACATGTGCCATATACATGCAACACACACATGTACCACATGACTCACACTCATCCTCAAGAAAATAAAAGAACCTACAGCCGTAAATAGTGATTCTGTGCACTTCGAATCTTCCCACTCATGCACACCAACATTCTCCAGAATGGTTCTGTTATAGTAAATAAAAGTCATCTAGGTACTAATATTGCCCATCCACCTCATGAATGCACTCCTATGCAATTCAAAATAAAGCCATTTAAAACTCCTAGATTCATCTGCTCAGACATAGCCATAAGCCTCTTTTGAAACAAAGCTAACCATCTCAATGGCACCAACTTAATCGCTCACCAGTTGACAGATAATAAACAGACCTGAGGATTAAAATATGAACTAATTACCATACTCAATTCCATTTACTTGATTTCATGTTCCATTAATTTTTTTTGCATCATTTCTGGTGGAAGCCTTAGATTTATGGTCACCTCAGATGAATTATGCCACTTAGCTGCCTGTGGCTTGCTCAATGTTCAGAATCAGTTGGAAAAGGGCAAAATTCCGAGCATTAAATACTGAGGCAAAGCAGCGTAGGATATAGTAAGTGAAGGTAATTATCCATCCCCAAATACCAGCCAGAGTCAGTGTCTATAAATCTATATATCTATCTCAGTACTGAAAGGGCAACACTAGAATCGCACCCATGATTATTCATTGGATCTGCTCGTTAAGGCAATCTCCGGGAACCGTGGTTGCCTCTGCTGGAGGGAGGCTTCGGGGAAGCAGAGAAATCCTTCGAAGGGGAAAGAGCAATTACCTAAGGGTCAGACATGCGCACCATGCAGGGCAACATTTTAACTCAGAATATTTAGTTTCAAGAGCCTGCCCTGTCACTTGGTGGCTGTGTGGTCTTGGTAAAGGAAGAGCTGGGTAAATCATTTTGGATTTTGAGCAATTTATGATGGTCCTATATATGTTTTGGAGTATCTACAAAGCACCAATAAAATGACAACGAAAGCCTCACCTGTGGTGAGGTCCTTTAAGTGACAAAGCGCTGTTTGAGTCAATTATTGGCCAGTCTAACAGCACTCAAATCTCTTGCAAATAAAATATATTAGAATAATTACATGAATTCATGTAGCCACTCCTATCAGGTGTAATTTACTGGGCACATACTATGTACTTCTCATACCCAATCTGCACAATAACTGAGTGAATCACTGATCATTTGCACCACTTTATGCATGAAGAAAGGAGGCTTGGGAAGATTAAAGGGCCTGCTTTCAGTCCGGCCCCTGGTGGATGCAGGGAAGAACTAGAACTTGAACTCAGATCTCTGAATCAAGCTTGTACAGTGATGGCATCTCTGGCTCTGGCTTTAAGTAGCTCCTTGACCACAGCTAAGCCCACTCTCTCTAATGCTGAATGTCCTACTCTGAGACCTGACATGATCTTTCAGCTTCTCTGAGTTCTGCTTTAAAACAGTCTTGCATCCCCCCTCACCCCACCCCTGGCTGTAAAGTGAGACAGGAGCCCACCACTCTGAACTGCACAATCTGATGTGAAATACAACCCACATCATTCTGTGTGCTTGCTGAGGACTTCAGCTCCTTTATGCATCATCTCCACACAGAGGAACAGGATAGCAACCACGTAGGTATGCACAGATGTACAGTTGTAATTTTCTCTCTTTGTTCAGATATAGTCAGCATGGTGTTATATACCTGTATATAAACACATTTATTGCTCCCCGCAAAACACAAGAAATTGTATTCCTCTGTTTCAGAGGTAGCTTGGATGGAAACCTTTCCTTGCTTTGAACAGTATTTGCTGAGCTAGAAATTTCTGGAGTTGGCCTTGAAAACGAATCCTGCAGGAGCAATTTGGCAAAATGAGCTTAGCCTGGAGGTTTTAAATCACACTGGTCTCTGTGCCAGGGCTCAGTGCTCCTGTACCAGATCTTCAAAGCAAACCACTGTGTCTGAGTCAGTAAAGACTAATCGTGTATGGACCTGAATGGCCACCCCAACACAGCTTCTGTTTCTGTAAGGTCCACTCTGAGAAGTCAAGCAGTTCCGGTCCATCGCACCTGCCTCTTAGGGCTGACGTGCTCCCCTGGCCTAGATGGCAAGATGTAACTTGCTTGCATGAGCAGCTGTGAACGTTTTAGAGATGAATTGGGAGGCTTATTAGTTCCAGATTTTGACCCCTCCATCCCTTACCAGTTATGATACTGAACAAGTTATTCAACTTCCTAGTGCCTCAATAATGAGTTTCCTCATTAATAAGTTGAAACAAACAAGAAAAACAAAACAAACAAAAAAAAAACAGAAGCTGCCTATTCTATAAGGATATTTTTGTCCCATCCCTAGCTTTAATGAATTCATTGTACAAACAAGACTATTTCATGACTCAACTGTGTAGCGTGACATGATCTCCCAACTATTCCCACTAAGCACTATCACAACCATCTAGATATTTCCATTACTCTGAAGAGCTTCCTTGTGCCCCATCACAGTCAATATTCCAAGCCTGACCCTGGTAATGGCTCATTAGTCATTGCTATACCCTTGACAAGCTCGAACTTTTTGGGTTTTTTGTTGCTGCTGTTGTTTTGTTTTGATTTTTCTTTTCTTTTCTTTTTTTATTCTATGTTTATTTATTAATTCAAGTACATGTCCATACAGCCCCCTCCCTTCACCCCTCCCAGTCCCACCCTCCCACCCTCTACCCCCTCTCCCACTCATCCCACTCCTCCATTGTAGGGTGCCTCCACATATCAGCCCCTCTCAGTTCATCAGTCACATGAGGGAACTTTTTGTTTTATTTTATCACACTGTTGTGGAATGCCATCATCTAGATATGAGGTGGCTGTTGCCTGCCTAAACTGGGATTATCCATGGGAGACCTGCACAAGATAGGGGCCATCATGGAGAGGAGAGAAGGCTCAAAAGGCAACCTCAGGGCTGGAGAGCTGGCTTAGAGGTTAAGAGCACTGGCTGCTCTTCCAGAGGTCCTGAGTTCAATTCCCAGCAACCACATGGTGGCTCATAACCATCTATAATGAGATCTGGTGCCCTCTTCTGGTGTGCAATCATACATACTTCAATATAGAGCATTGTATACATAATAAACAAATAAATCTTTGCAGGGCATGGTGGTGCATGCCTTTAATCCCAGCACTCGGGAGGCAGAGGCAGGTGGATCTCTGTGAGTTCGAGGCCAGTCTGCTCTACAAAGTGAGTCCAGGACAGCCAGGGCTATACAGAGAAACCCTGTCTCGAAAAAAAAAAAAAAAAAAGGCAACCTCACTAACCACATACGACCCCATCCCTTCATAAGGATATGTATGCCATTAATGATTGCTGGGGTAAGAGGCATTTTTCTTTGGTGGTTAGCCATACTTCTATAGGTAGCTCCAATTAAGCTTAGTGGTTTACCAAGAATGGACAGATGTTTGTTCATAGATTTTTCAGGGGAAAGTATTACACAGCATAGTCAGTAAAGTCTTCTTGTTTTTCTTTTGAAGAATGGTTCCCTGAATTCTAACAGATACAGACAAGCTGACTATCCAGCACCACAACCAAGATCCAAAATGGTCTGTCCACTAAGGTCTTGCATTCAGAGGCTGCTCCAAACACAGTAGCATTCCTTAGCAGTGACAAGCTTCCTCAGACTTCCTCATGCATCAGCATTTCAGCCCTTCACCCCATCCAGAGCAACATCCAGGCAGGAAGTGAAAGTCTTATAAATTACATCAGCCATTGTGAGTTGGTTCAACACTCAGGGCACTTTGCTGGTTGACATTTTCTTTGAGCTGTGGTCAATGCTACCTGCAGTAGGACTGTCTGGAGGAAGAAACCCCACCACCTTTGCAAAAAGTGCCACCTCGTGCTATACATGTACCCTCATAAGGACCGTGACTTGTCCTAATACCCACCGTGATAGTTTACGGAGTTCAAGTACTGCCTGTGATAGTGCAGCACTGTAAAGCCATGAAGGTTCCTCCCTTGTGAATGTGATTGAGAACCCAATAAAAGATGAGCCATGAGACAGCTGTCCACCTGCCCTTCAACCTCTGCCATGAGAAAATGCAGCACCCACCCCCTCTCGGAAAAATACAGTCCTCATCCAACTCACTAGTGATTTTAGGAGAAATTGCGCATGCGATCTTGTGGTGCTATTAAAATGTGAATGACTTCTTGCTACTCCTGTTGCTGTTGCCACACCATTAGCATGCATGCACAGAGACACACACACATTCTGTCTCTCCTCAGTTGCTCACAGCCTCCAAGGGAAGATGTCCTGGTCGTTAATAAGATATTTCACTAAAAACTATGGACTCCCTTTGGGCCATTTTATTTTATGTATTTTAATTACAATTTAACCGATTTCTCTGCACTGAAGGCCCCTAGGAAGGAACCCAGGGAATCACCTTCATCACTCATTTAGGCTGTTTCTCATCTGGTTTGTAGAGAACTAGAACAGTAACTGACATCACCTTAAACTCTCTGTGACTCCCTTCGTGCGTGGGCATCTAGCCTCCTTCTCAGTCATGTGCTGCAGAAAGCAATTGCCAGCTCCTCTCTTAAAACCTCTGGGGCCTCCAAACATTGGATCCCACCAAGCTCTAGGGCACTTGTCGAGTATTCATTTAGCTTAATTTACATTATTTCGTATTCTTAGGGGCATCTTTACTAGCCAAAGGATGCTTTGTTTCTCCTTTAATTAAAGAACAACTTGGTTCCAAAGCAGTTAGACCAAGACCAGACACTTTTGTCTCATCCTTTTCCCTACTGTTCTCTCTCTCTCTCTCTCTCTCTCTCTCTCTCTCTCTCTCTCTCTCTCTCTCTCTCTCTCCCCTGAGTGCTTTTCAGTTTCTTGCAGCCCCTGACTCCTCAGGGTAGAAGGAGGTTATCTTTGTTAGTATTTCTATTGCTGTGATGAAACACCATGACCAAAAGCAAGCTAGGGAGGAAAGGGTTTATTTCAGCTTACACTTCCAGGTAACAGTCTATCACTGAAGGAAGTCAGGACAGTAACTCAAACAGGGCAGGAACCTGCATCAGGAGCATCATTGGCCTGCTTTTTTTGTTTATTGTTTGTTTGTTTGTTTTGTTTTGTTTTTAATGGAACCCAAGACTACCAGCCCAGGAATGGCACCACCCACAATGGGCTGAGCCCTCCCCTTTCACTCACCAATTAAGAAAATGCTATCCTGGCTTGCCTGCTGCCTGATCTTAAGGAGGTATTTTATTAATTGAGGTTCCCTCCTCTCAGACGACTTTAGCTTGTGTCAAGATGACGTAAGACTATCGAACACAGAGATGAGATGGCAAAGTGGGCTACACATACACCCCAGGCTAGCCTTGAACTCACTGTCTAGCCAAGGATGACCTGGGCCTCTGGCGCTTCTGCGTCTACCTCTTGAGTTCTGGGACCATGGATGAACACGACTGAAGCCAGTTTTAGTGGTAGTAGGAATCAAACACAGGGAATCATGTACTCCACTGGGGCACATACTCTGCCAATAAGCTACATTTCCAGCCCCTGGAACAGACAGCAGTCACTCGTGGAAGGGACCATGGAGTGTTATCTCTGTCTCTTCGAGAGGAAAAGATGTATAGATTCAGTGAGATTTTGACAACTACCCTGATCCACACACTGTGCCAGCCTTGTGGTATATCCTGTCTATCCTTTACGAGCATAAATCATTAATGGTATTTTAGTAAAACATACAGGGTGCAAATCACAGGAAGGCTCTCAACTGAGGGTACACTACCGGAAGAACTTGATGAGAGGCCTTTAAAATATGTCATGGGACTCAAGAATGACTGAATGGTCTAATTAACTTTAACTGTCAACCTGAGGCAGCCTAGAAATCACCTGAGAGAAGATCCTCACATGAGGTAGTCACTAGGTCAAGACCATCCTCGATTAGCTAGCTGCTCATCCCAATTCCAGATTCCTCAAAGAAGACATTGGCATTTCCCAAAATACATTTAATATCCCCTTTCATCCAATCAGCTATCCATGCTAGATGTGGTAATGAACATACCCAGATATTGGAGACCTGTCTGTCTGGTAGGAAGGGTAGTTATCTGGCAAGGAGAGGTGCTATAATCCACATTGACATCTCAAAATATGTCCACTGTGGTGGAGAAGGTACACCTATCATCCCACTTTAGTTATCCAGAAGCTGAAGTCGGACATATTTTATCCAGATTTAAAGGTTAAAACAAAAACTTTCTGTGTGTATGTCTATGTGTGTGTGTGTGTGTGTGTGTGTGTGTGTGTGTGTGTGTGTGTGTGTG
>CAJQZJ010001222.1:173974-194573 GCA_907164525.1 Lophiomys imhausi
GTGTGTGTGTGTGTGTGTGTGTGTGTGTGTGTGTGTGTGTGTGTGTGATGTGTGATGTGTGAATGTGTGTGCCTGCCCATGTGTGCCTGTGGATGCCAGAGGAGGTCAACATTGGATATCTTTCTCTTTTATTCTTCATCTTATTTTTTGAGGCATGGTCTCTCTTGAACCTGAAGCTTGCTGTTTCAGGAGACTAGCTCCCCCACAAGACCTAGAGATCCTCCCTTCTCTTCTGTGACCCCAATGCTAGGATCACAGACCCATATCACCACACTTGGCTTTTACACGGGTGGTAGGAATCCAAACCCATGTCCTCAAGTGTGTATAGCCATCACCCAGCCCCTAAGCAAGACCTGGAAAGAAAAGTATGAATATGGCTGAAATAGACTGAGCACATATGTCAGGCAGATACAATCACCTTCTTTGATGCAGAAAGAATAAGTTCAGGCAACCCACCACAGGCAAGCAGAAAATTTAGCATCTTACGATTGTCACAACAATCTTACTCATCACAGGGATATGGGTGGCACATCCTGGCCTCTTCCTATCTACTAACACTGTCTAACACCCTTCCTTCCTGTCAATACATACATCACAGGCTGGCCTGGAATAAATCTCCCCAGGAGTTAGTGTCAAACAGATAAATATGTGGATACCAACTCTCCCACATTCTTCATGCCCTTTAACAAATTACAAAGACTCTTACCAAATGATAACAAGGATAATTTATAATAATATCAACTTCTGAGGATCCCTGGCTGAATGAAAGGAAATAACATAAGTTATGGAATGGTGGCACGGTATGTGGCCAGAGAAGGTGTTAAGAGTGGCTTTCTCCCTTTCCCTCTTTGTTTTCTTCTCTGGCAGTTGACTACTTAGAAGTCTTTTATTTATTTAAAAAGAGAAAAATAAAACTGCAAGCTCAGAGATAGACAACCCAATTTAACAAAGGGGTAAAATTGTTGAAATAGGGCTACCTTCCCCAACCTCCCCCCACAAAAAAAGACATTTCTACCGTAACCATTGACCACCAGAGTCTCTGTCAGAGTCCAGGACTCAGAACAAAAAGAATCGGCTTTTGTTGCCCCAATGACTTGTGGACTGAGGTCTATTTTCACCTTCTTGGCCACCTTGGGTAGATGATGTTCCCAGCTCTCTTGGTTGTCTTTGTCAGGGACTAGAGGTCACAAGCCTATGACAAGTGTAACTAGGCAGTGGAAAGCCCAAGGAATTCCTCTGCCCCCTGTGTGAACTTACCTTTTCAAAGTCCCAGATGTAGGACACTTTTTAAAAGCCCTTTGAAGAGTTAAGCCCAGGTTAGCCTCCCTGGGATAGTTTTCTCATTATTAATATTTCAACAAATGCCAACAGGTTAGAAGCATATGCCTTCCTTGGGCAGAGACCAAGCTCAATCAACATTGAAGGTGTTATTTAAGGTTATTTAATTTTAATGTTCATTTTAATTAAAAGAAAAGTTCAGTTGCAATGGATCTTTAATATTGTAGATGCAGGGTTTTTTTTTTTTCAGTATAGACATGTATCTATTCATTTTCCAAAAGTAAAAGAATGTTCGATTGGGTGAAAAGCTGGGGATGAAGTTTAAGTTTGTAAAAACACTGCTTCCTTAGCTGTGGTATGACTGGCTTCATGTCAAGCACGCATCAATCCCTTTAACCTCCCACAAGTCCCTGCTGATTTTCTAGACAGATTTGCAAAACATGTCAACCAGGAAATAATGACCAGCAAGTTCAGAAAAATAATCCAATTTGGGAAATGCGTTCCTTTCTCCTAGGGTTTGCCAAGGTCTGACCAGTGTGTTCAATACCTTCTTTGTCAAATAAATGAAAGAATGACTAGTCCAAAACAATTCCTAATTCCAACACTCGGCATAATGAATTATTTGTGTTCCTCCACGAAAACGTGTTTGAGCTCCCACTGTGTGAATCTACTGACCTTCAGGGTATTTATGAATGATGCTCAACCCATGTGCTGAGAAGAAACCGTTTAATTCCAGTGTCTTTCTTGCTGCATAGTGTGCTGGAAGGCATTTTCTGCCATGGGAGTGGACACAAACTGCTGGTCTCTAGCTGGAGCTGCTAGCAAGGGGGTTGTGAGAACATTGGGAAATCTGGCACTTGTCTCTGGGTTCTGCTGTAGGACCAGCCCTGGGCAGGTCATTTACTATGGTCTGTCACCAGTTCCTGATCTATAAAACAGGCCTAACAGTGGTGCCAGTCTAAGCCTCACTGGCTTATCTTCTGTCCCTATTCTTTGGTTATTTGACAGAGATTCCTATCCCAGACTTATTTTGTCTTCCCTAATGGTATGACTTGGCCTCCCTCTTATGATTTCCACAAAGAATGTAGCCTCAATGTACACAGCATTCTTTCTTTCTTTATTGTCACCAGAAAATGCAGAGAAGACAATAGAACTCCCTACTGTCTAAACTGTAATGGAAGGAAAGAGGCCAGTAAACTTAAAAGTGATAGCATTCTTTTTTTTTTTTAATTCAACCTTAAATTGATGGACACTGAAGAGTCACAGATGCCTATTCATTTGTCAAAGAACCCAGTTAGACAAAGAAAGTGCCCAGGGCATAATTATGCACTCTGACTTACCCCTAACCCAGGAGCTGATAGTGTAGTGTCTAGAGAACCTGATACCGGAAACTGAGATGTGTACGAATGTGTGTGTACACATGTGCACACATGCATGTATACACATGTTTACGTTTGAAGACTTAAAGCTAATATAGTAAAAAGCTGAATAAGAGTTTGGGGATATGAGAGGTGAGGGTGTGCTGCTCTTCTGTATAAGAAGTCTAATATATGCATCCCTGAGAAGAGACTTTGGTCATAACATTAAAAGACATGGTTCAGCTGACCATGAGGGCTGGTTGGAGAATAGAATTTCCTCATATGGAGAAGCCAATGCAAGGTTTAAGTATGGAGTTGAGTGTACCAGGCATCCTTAAAGTGCTCAGTAGAGCTTAAGATGGAATGGAAGGAGATTTGAGAGGTAGGAGCAGTGAAATGGGAGAGGAAAGGATTGGGCAACATTTCTGGGCCAGCATTGGGAGTCCCACTGTCCCTCTGGTGGGATGAGAGGGTTTGAGCAGGGTTATGACAGTCTGGCACACTGGAAGCTGTGCCCTCTCTCGGCCGTGCTCCTTCCTTGGTCTTCGTATGACTCACCCCTTATTGAGATCAGAGCTGAACTTGTCCCTGTCCACCCAGTCACCCGTGTCACCTGGTCTGGATGCTCTGTTCAACCTTGATCCGTGCACCTGATCACGGTTCTTATTGTCCATTCACTTAAATATCTTTCTATTTCCTTTCATGTAAAAACAATTCTTGTCTTTTTACATGAGGAAAGGATGCAACAACCCCTTTCCAAAGAAAAGAAGGTGGAAAAGAAAGCAGAAAGCTTATGAAGGATCTGGCAAAATGCCTCCTGGGGCTCACTGATCAAGGTGGAGTTCCAAAGGCATGCTGAATCTGATAAGATGGGATGGAAAGGGGGCCCTGCCTTTGTGATGTGCATGAAAAGTCCACAGCCCCGGCATGATCATGAAGGAGTATCAGAAAAACACACTCACTGAGGAACATTCTACATGGCTTGATAAGAACTCTTCAAAAGCCTTAAAAACAATTTAAAAAGAGGGAAAACTGATGCCCGTCACAGATTGTTGGAGAGTGAGGAGAGACAGCAACTGAATAAATGTGAAAAACTGGAGTAGAGCCTGAACAGGAAAAGGACAATGCTGAAAACACTGTCTGATTATGATGTCTAGTTAACAGGATACTACTAGTATTAATTTCTTAACCTCAACAAAAATATCACAAGGTAATTTAAGATATTAAACATTAAGAGAAGATGAATCAAAGGTATACACAGCCCTCTATAAGACTTTAACAGGTATAAATCTAAAGTTATTTTAAAATAAAAATTGGGGGCTGGAGAGATGGCTCAGTGGCTAAACACTTTTCCGGAGGACTCAGGTTTGATTCCCAGCACCCACATGGCAGCTCATAACCATCTGTAACTCCAGTTCCAGAGGATCTGACACCCTCTTCTGACCTCTCAGGCACCAGGCACCCATGTGGTGCACAGACACTCATGCAGGTAAAATATTTGTACATATAAAATAATAAATTATTTTTTTAATTTTAAGTTTTCTTCAGTGTTAGGACATCGTCTTATTTTTCCATTCTGATTCTTTGGTGTTCAGAATGGTAATAGTTGCTTAATAAATATTCAATAAATAAATGGGGTGGATACTCAGTAAACTCAATAATGGCATCTTAAAAAAAATAAATGAAGCAATTAAAGTGCTTGGCCAAGTGCAAAGTACTTTGCAAGTAGCTATTTACAAATACAAAGGAGTGTCGTTATTATCCCATTTTTTTAATGGAGGAAGGACTGCTCATTTCCTGAGACACAACTTCAGAAAGTAACAGTGTAGCCCAGGGCTAAGAGCCACTGGATCTGAGCGAATCATTTCTGAATATCACTCACCTGCAACCATCTATTTATAAAGACTTTTTTAATGACTCTGAGACAAAAGAAACTTCATTTAAATGTTCTTCGTTATCATCATTACCATCATCACTTGGTGACATTTATTAATCCAGTTTCATTAAAAGTGCGTAGGATACCTTTCCTACACCTTGGCTAGTTACTACTCTAAAAACAGCTGCTGAGGACAAGGGGAGACCTTTCTTCCAGAAGACCTGAAAGTGAAAACATGAAATTACATCCTTTTCCCCTTCCTCTTCCCCTCCACATAAATGCCAACTTCTCTGGAAGAGATGTTCGTAGGAGGCTCTGGTAGGAGAGAGTTTACCTCAAGAAGTTGGAAGGGGCAACCAATGACTGAAGAGTGATGCATCGTAAAACCTCACACAACCCTTGCCCCTCCAGCATCACTACTTCCATTCCCAGGCATGAATCCTTGAGACTCCCACATGGTGTGTACAATGTGGTTTTTTTGAGCATCATATGCTTTTTTACATCTTAAGTTATCTCCCATCCTCAAGATTGGTCCAGATTTCTATCTCTAGTTTTAAAAAAAAAAAAACCCACTGTATTTAGCAGAAGATAGAGAAGACTATACAATTAGCGACTTAACTACTTAATGCTCTAATAAATAAACACAGTAATAATGACCAGGAGCAAGTCCTAACCAAAAGATGCCTATAGGTGTCTACCTTCTACTCAGCCTTGAGGAAGAGGTGTGCAGGATCAATGGGGAAATAAAGAGCATGTAGAAATTGCAAGGAACAACAATTCTGGCTCAGAAAGCAGATTTATTCTCTTTGATGCTAGGAGAGAAATAAAAACTCAAAATCATCTTTCACCTATCAACCAGCAAGTGGTTACTGGGCACTCCCTTGTGTCCAATTCACATCCTAAGGGTGTATAGAAGTGCCCAGGAGGGTTGTACTGCTGGCCTTGCTGGGCAGAGGGCTGGGCTGCTGTCCTCACTGGGCAGAGGTTACCAGGAGAGCTCTCCCTCGCCTTGTTGATATGCTGGGCAGCCACCTACACTTCACTCCCTGAAGACCGCAGCTCATGCCAATGAAGCCCTGACATTTACTGAAAGCACAAAAGAGGAAGCTCTGCATTCTGTTAAAGCCCAAGTCAGAGCAATGGGAAAAAACCATGAAATCAAATGGACTTACCTATCTTTTCTTATGTGGGTGGTTCAGAAACCATTTTCAAAGGAGATCTGATATGCTTGTGAATCTTCGGTCTGTCCAGGTGAGAGGAAAATGGGTCATGTTGGTTAGTCATATCAGTATCTGACCTGTCTCACCCTGAAGTCACTGGTACCCTGAGATCTCTAACAGAGTGGGAGCTTTGGAATCTAAGGAAAATAGCACTGAGTCTGATTTTGCAACTTGCTGCTGCTGTGGCCTTGGACTTCATGTCTTTGAGTCTCTGCCTGACCATTAGCTGTCTGGTGTGTGTTACTCTGTTTTGCACCACTATGACAAATTGTTGAGGTAAACAGCTGACAAAGAGGAGGGTTTATTTTGACTCACAGTTCCAGAAGTTTCCTTAGAAGATTGGCAACATTGCTTCTGGGCTTGGAGTACAATGGCACCTAAGCATGGGAATGTGTTACAAAACAGCTTATTTTATGACCGTGAAGTAAAAGAGACAGCCTGTCCAGCCCATCCAGAAAGCTTCCAGTGGGTTCCACCTCTTAAAGCCTCCCACTTGCTCCCCAGTGGGGAACCAAGCCTCTAACCACTAGAGCTGTAGGAGGCAGTTCAGATCCAAGCTAGAGCAAATTCCCTACCTGCTTGCTTATCATGAGGGATAGAGATGGTGACTGTTGGAACTTAAAGCAGGTTTCGTGGGAGTAGGTGTCTGATCAACACTCAAGTGAAAACTCTCATCAATATCATTAGCCAATTCCATGCCTGTCATCTTCATCATGCATTTTCAGGGATACCAGAAGGCTCAAACACCAATTCCCTGAGCCTTGGAGGCCTGGAAACAGCAGGAGCACACATGAGGTTTAAGACAGGAATCTCATAGAGGAGATGGAGTTCCACGTGGGTCTTCAGGAACAGGCGTGGTTTGATTTCACTCTCAAGTCGGTCCCTAACAGTTGTATTTTCACCTGCAAAATCTGCATTCCTTTAGAAAACACATAATTTATTTTTTGGCTTTGAGGGGCTATCATGACAATATTCTGAGAAAATAAAATGGAAGAAAAACTTACCCATGAACCTCCAACTCAACAAATCAAATTGGTTTTTATTTCCCAAGTTCAGCTAAAAGGTACTTTAGGCAAAGACAGAAATGAGTAATGACACTTCATTCAGAGGTATTTGGATTTTTTTTTTTTTAACCTCATCCAGAGGATGAGAATACTGACCTACTCTGTACCTTTGTTGGTGACTGGCTGATGTTTACAGAGAAAAATGCATTCCAAACACTTATGTTAATACTACATATCCCAGCTAGACTTTCCTAGTGCGTTTGTGAGCAAAACAACTTCCTTAAGTAGAAAGTGAGTGTAAAGAACCACTTGGTCATAGCATGAGTCCTAGCCAAAGAATTATTTGATTAGGCAATTCCTTTATATAGTCTAGTAATTCACCCGAATGGGTTTGTCTGCAACCCTTCAAAGACAGCTACATGGCCACACTTACTGGAGAGTCTTTCCACCGTTTAAGAGACTCTTCAAAATCTCCCACACTCTCTAACTCTAACATTCTTCTCCAGCCTCCTCCCAAATTCCCCTGCTGCCTCATGCTCCATCAACCTTGCCTGTTGCTGCCATTCTGCCCCAGGCCTATACAGCCCACAGCACTATGGGGATCCAGGACTCGGGGCAATGATGTCAGAGCCGCTGGCTTCTCTCACAGGTGCCCAGGGCAATGCCATGCATGCTGTGGACACCCAGTAAACACAAGCTGACTGGCTGCAGTGGTGCCCAGATAATGAGTGCCAGGCTTTTTATCTGTGCTCAGAAATAGGAGGACAGATGGAGACGAGGGCAGAGGGGGAAAACAGCTTCACAAGGAGGCCCAGCTAGCACTGCACCAGCATGCTCATCAAGCATAAAGGATTCTGATTTCAGAGAAGATAAAAGGGTCAGCAAGAACCCTATATGAATGGCAAGTATGCTTAAAAAAGATTTCAGTCCGACCCTGTTTTCCTTTCATCAAAGGAAAGACGAACTGACTGGGTTTCAAAAAAGTTCCCCAAGTGACCTAGAAGAAAATACACACATTCGTAATTCTTTTAAGTCAATTCCCAAAAATATGTGTCTTTTCCATAGATAACTGTAGAATCACTTGATGGACAACACGCGCAGTCCCTGCATGGTACCTACAGGCATACC
Organism: Lophiomys imhausi; assembly: GCA_907164525.1. Classification (NCBI taxonomy): domain Eukaryota; kingdom Metazoa; phylum Chordata; class Mammalia; order Rodentia; family Muridae; genus Lophiomys; species Lophiomys imhausi. The sequence goes on from CAJQZJ010001222.1 coordinate 181,839, forward strand.
TGTCCCACACCATATCTCGAGCACCAGGAGCACTCACTAGCTGTGTATGCCTCATATAGAATGCATGCTGCTCTTGGACCTCTTGGCTTCACCATTAGGATGCATCCTCCAGATTCAGTCTCATCCTTTGGTCTTAACATTCGGTACTCAGGCTTCTGCTCCAACCTTGAACCACCCTCTATAGCTAAGGTCCCACCATCTATGGATACTAGACCAGCCTGAAAACACACATGTCCACGTTTAACTGGTCCCTATGCTGTCTAGTAAATCACTCTCTCGGTTGTCCCAGTACTGTGAGTGGAGACCCTTAAAAGGCTCACTGATAAAACTGGATAAAATTCAGTATTCTAATTGCATCTTCCTAATCAGTCAACTGCTCTTGTCCATCTATACAGAAAAAAAAATGAACTTTATGAGGAGCTTTTATTTCCTAGATGATAATAATTGAGGAGGAAAGAAGGGACAGGTACCAGATTTGTTAAGATGAAGATCTGTCTTTAAGAACTGAGTTGTGTAACCAAATGAGAAAGGGCCAAACAAAGAATAAAGGCAAATAAGTTTAAATCCCAGCTCTACCAATGACCGTGAGGCCTTGGGCAAGTCACTTGTTGCTCTAGGCTTCATTCTCCATTCATAAAATGAAAAGGTTACACCACACGATCTTCACAATGCCTTCCAGGTTTAATATACTTTGATTCTTTTATTACAAGTCTGGCTTTCTGAGATTCCATTTTGGAAAATAATGATAATATGTCTAGTCCAAATTTCCTCTCAGGGTTGTTGTAAGTGTCAAATAAGAAAATGCATGAAGGTCCAGGGCACATTGTTAATTTGGGTGAGTGGGCAGGGAATAGGGAAGCCCTGAAGCCATCATGCAACCCACTATGAAGTTCCTTGTAGGAGCTGTGACTGTGAAAACGCACCTTTCTTCCTCATCTGTCCAATTAAAGAATATTTTCAGTGCATTCAAAGTATTTCCAGATTTGTAAGAAGCCTACATTTGTCCTGATGAAAAGATACTTATTAGAAGAAAACTGTGGGCTTGATAGATAAGGATCTCAGTAAAATGCTTGCTTTGCAAACACAAGGACCAGTGTTCAATCCATATAAACCGTGTGTGTGTGTGTGTGTGTGTGTGTGTGTGTGTGTGTGTGTGTGTGTGACAAGCCGTGTGCGCGTGCACGGGTAGAGGTTGCACCTGGGAGGATGGAAACAGAAGGACCCTAGCCCACTAACCTACTCAGTAAATTCCAGGACAACAGGAGATCCTACCTCAAAAATAAAAAGGATATCTAAGGTTATTCCCTAGTCTCCATATGTACGTGTACCTACTCACCCATGAAAACACATACACAAGAAATGTCACATACTGTCCTAGTTTGCTTTTTGTTGCCATGATAAAACACTAACCAAAAATGACTTGTGGGGAGAAAGGCATTTATTAGGAACTCAAGGCAAGGGCTTGAAGCAGAAACTATAAAGGAATGCTGCTTACTAGCTTACTTCCCCTGCTCTTGTTCAGTCAGCTTTCTTGCACAACCCAACACCAGCTGCCTGTGGGCGGCACCAAGTACAGTGGGCTGGACCCTCTCACATCAATCATCAACCAAGACAATGCCTCTCATATATACCCACAAGTCAATATAATGGAGGTAATTCTTCAATTGAGGCTCTCCCCCAACCCCGAGTGTGTCAAGCTGACAACTAAGATTAACCATCATATATATCCACAAAATTAAGATGGACCTTGATAGTGGAGAAATGTCTTGGACCAATGGAATCAAGCCACTGTATAGGTTAGATAAGACAAGAGAAAACAGCATTCATACGGTGTCTACTGCTTTCTAGTTGTTCTGGGTATGTTACACTACTTAGTTCTGTCTTTGAAATCATGGCATGAAGGTATACTTTTATGATTAGTATTAAATTTTTTGAATGTTTTCCAGCATTAACAAATTCTCCAAACATTAGCTGAGTATCTACAATTTAATTCAATTATGATGCCACATACCTGGAGCTGACATCATAGACTACAATTAAGGACTCTGTCCCACAATTGTCTGTACTTTAGTTGCCAATCACAATTCTGGGCTGACCAATTCTGAATGACCAACTGTAAACTGGGGGCTTTTTATTCCTGCTTAATCTGGTAGATAGCTGAAATGGTTCGCGGAACTCAGAGAAACACTTAACTTATTCTGATTCATCTTAGTTGTGGCAAACAACTATGGGGCACCCATCTAGAACATATATATAGCGCAAAGTTATAGTCGTGGCAAGGGCTTCCCCACTCCCCGTGAAAAGACCACCTTCTCAGTGGTCAACCTTGAACAGTTCACCAACTCAGAAGGTTATCAAATCTCACTGCTTATGATTTTTTTATAAGGTTTGTATATTTGGGTCTCAGGTCAGGGAATGAGAATGCAACTTCCAACCCTGCCCTGAGTTGGTCTTTCTAGTGTCCTGCCCCATCCTGACGCTCCAAATCCCACTCTATCTTATCTCATTGACATAAGCTCAGATGTCATCAAAAGGGCTCCTTGTGAGTAACAACAGATATTCCTGTCACTCAGAAGTGATCGCTACCTCCAGTTACTCTAGTGTACTATGAAAAGATGTACCTAAGACTGCCTTGCTGTGATAGGATTCCAAGATGGAAGCAATCTATCACGTAAATTACTCCAGTGATGCTAAATTCATTTTATCCTTCCCTGTGTCTTAAGATATCTGACAATAAATTAGCAGCTAATCATATGTGTTTATAACCTCAGCCCTTAGCAGGTGGGGGTAGAAAGATCATAAGATTGAGTCCAGCTTAAATTTGTATGCTTAAGGTTAACCTGAAATACATAATCCAACTCTGTCTCCAAAACAAAAAGGTTAATTGCCTATAAATTCTCAAGGTTAAGTGTGGCCTCACCAGTATGTCTCCCTTTTATAACAAGATGTCAGTGGGCTCTATTTTGTGCGGGTCTTTGTTGGTAATCACAGCTGCTGTGACATCAAGAGGTCCATGACCATGACATTCCTTTAAGACAGAGTTCCCCCATTCTCTTACTCTTAGTTCATGGTTGCTAAAGAAGGGGAGACATTTTTCTCCAGTGATGTAGACACTGGTGAGAAGTGTGTGTTCCTACAATTAACCTCTCACCCATTCTCTTGAAAGCAAGCCTAGTGGAAGTCACTGGGTTGCCAAAAAGTCAAAAAAGTAGAAAGGGGATGCGTGGGAAAGAGGAAGAAGATCAGTGCAAGTGGGAAGGGAACAAAGGGGCAATTTGGGGTGAATATAATCAAAATATATATATATGAAAGTATCAAATAAAACCCATCATTATGTGTAACTAACACATGGTAGGAAAACATTTAAAAGTTTTGTATTTATATATATATATATATATACAATATATACATATATATGCATATACATAATATATACTTTAAAATATATGTGTTTAAAACTAGACATTCCAAAAGTCTTAAGAGTTATACACCAAGCACCAGAGACATAGCTCAAACTTGTTTCCTGTTATGATAAAATTATTATTTCTTTTCTTATTATCTCAGTGATGGAAAAACCAAAGCTCAGAGATAAGATGTCTGCTACAGTCCAGATCTGAGAACCACACACTGTCCTATCTGATCACAAAGCCCACCTCTCTGTTTCCTTAGAAGGCTCAGAAGCCTGGATTCACTGCCATCGACACATACTTACCTCCTTAAGTCACTTAAACATAGGATTGAGACACTGTGACTGAAAGTGGGTCTTGCTCCCTTTGGACAGGGTTAGCTCTCCTCCACCATTTGGAAACACATGAGAAATGTTCCTGAGTCTGACTGTGTCACACCTACACCAGGTGCTGGAGCTACAAGGGTAAAATCATATGGACCCAGACTTACATTCTTGGTGGCTTGGCTATGTAGTCAACTTTGCAGCAACAGCCTGAGTTCGAGTTGCCTGGGTTGGGTGGTGGGTGATAGGACTATTGCACAAGTCTTGTGAGGACAGGTTGGAAAGAACAGAGGGGGAGCCATCTGAGAGTTTAAAAATTTATGCTCATGTACAGCAATTTTCAAGTGGTGGCATGCATCATTTATGTAGGGGTTCTGGTGGCATTTGTTTTATGCAGAGCTCGTTTATCCTGAACTTTTACCAGTGTTGTGTGAGCCTTTACAAGTCATCAAATCCATTTTTCCGGTAGCATAATTTGATACACATGCTGATGTGTGGAATGCTGAGATGAGCACCCACCCAGGGACTCAAGTGAGGTCAGAGGGAAAGGTCTGGTGGTTGTTGAAACACCCACTGCTCCTGGTCTACAGTGCCATGCTACTATAGCAAATGAGATAAAAAAGATTTCCCCTCCACCATTGTGTAAAACATAGGAATTTTTTTCCCTTGTCGTCTCACTCAACAATCAAGTTTTGTGATCTCTGGCTGCCAAGTTCTAAGGTGATTTCTCTTTACCAGCAACCAAGAAACCAGTTTCACAGCAGATATCAGCTAGGTGTTCTCGTGTTCTGTTCTGTCATGACAACGTCAATATGGATGCATTGTCAGATCCCAAAGACCGAGGACTCAGTCCCACAGATCCTGTCCCCATGTCATATGCCAACTGCAAAGCACAAATAGTGATTTGTGCTTAATCAACACTATGAGGTCTCCACAACTCCCCCCCTCCTTAAACTTAATTTGCTAAAACAGCTCCTGGAAATTAAGGAAATATATTTACTAGATGAGAAGGAGGAGGAGGAAGAGGGGGATGTTCACAGTTTTGAGAGAAGGTGTCTCTAGCCCAGGCTCAAACTCACTAGGTAGCCTAAGCTGGCCTTGAACTCTTATCTTCTAAGTTCAGCCACTACATTCTAGTTATAGGCTTGAGCCACCCTACCTGACTTAGCAGTGTACTAACAGCACTTAAATAAGAGCAGTTAACAATGGTACAAATGAGCAGCTAGCTGGAACAGAGGCAGAGGGCAGGGTAGGAGAAGAGGTAAGGAGCTTCTGTGCCCTCTCCTGCCGCACCACATTCCACCCTCTGTGTGTTCAATTACCCAGCAGCTTCCCACATCCAGTTGTTTGGAGGTTTACAATGAAGGCTTCATACACAGGCTTGATTGATTACCTCACTGGCTGGAGGCGATCCACTCAACCTTCAGCCCTCTCTCCTTTCTAGAGATTGGAGGTGGAGCTGAGATTACATGGTTTGTCCACCCAATCACTGGTTCCTTATCTGGTGAGGAGCTATGAAAAGCCACCCCATTGGGGGGAAAAAAAAAGATGCTTCTCATAGCCAAGAAATTCCTGTGGATCTCGAAATTCTGTGTCAGGAACCAGAGGTCAAAGGCCCAAAACAAGAATAAAGATATCTCCTACTCAGTCTTGGGAGTCAGGCCAGAGATTAGACATTACAACAAAAGATTTTTTTGGTACAGTTACCACTCCAGAGATCACATAGATGTTCAGAGCTCTGTGTCAGGGACTGAGGCCAGAGAAGAATCTGTGTATTTCTTATTACACAGGTATGTTTCCAAAGATGGCGGCAAACTACAGCACTCTAATTCATTTGCCCATGTCCTAGTCTGCGTAAGATCCCCTTCTTTCAAATTCAAAGTTAAATATAATCCTGATAAGCAAATGCTAGACTTATCATGACCTTGGTGAGCCCTGGGCTTTCTATTGTATGATAAAAACAATTCCCTACCAAGTAGCAAGACTTAAGGGTGAAGAATGTATAGGAAAGAATTTTATATTGGGTTCAACATTTATTGATCCCAATTTAGTTCAATGGGAAGATGCCCTAAGAGTATATGCTTCCCTACAAGATAACATGGAAAAACTGGCTAGTTGAAATTCCCAGATTTGTAAATTAATAAATACAGCATCATTTCAACTATATTGCTGACATCACATGAGATGCAGCTAGGGCTCAGGGCTACTTTGAATAGGAGTGGGGAAGAAAGCTTTTTTGTTTTTGTTTTTTGTTTTTAATTCTGTCACTTTCTGAGCCAGAATAAGGAACCACACATTCTACAAGAATCCTTCTGGTTGGGTAGCCTGCTGCCGCGGCTCCATTTATTCTTGCCAAAACACGCCCAGGGATCTCACTAATCTAGTCATCTCTATGTCCCAGGAATCTGCCACTTCAACCGAATTCCTCTGAAATGAGTCAAGGGCTGTCATGTACAGTCCAACCTCATTTTCGGCATCAAATCTAGAGGAAGAAGCCCTGAGGGACGTGAACCCCAGTGACCTATACTGAGAAAGAGGTAGGGCAAAGGGGAGAAAACGATGGCCATGCCTATGTTGCGTTGTGTATTTATTACACTGTATGTGTTCTAAAACTACAAAATTTGAAGTGAAACGGTTTACAAAATGGCACCTCCCACAAGTTGTTTTAACTTCCCGTTACTACAGTGAACTCAGACTATGAGAATAGAAGACTGAAAAGTCAGAGCCCTGATAATATATAAATAATTTAAGCAAGAGCTCTTGCATTGATAGGCTGTGCTGTGGCTTTATTCTTTGAATAAGAGATACCTAGTTAGCTGGTATCTCAACTAGAGCCCATGAATTCTCATTCCTCCCTGCCCAGTGTACCTGAAACAGTCCCACACAGATCTAGATGAGAGTTTGCTCTCTGAAGATTTCCTTTGTTGGTAGACCCTTTGCTTTCTACCTTAGTACACTCTTACTTATATTTAACTCCACGTCACTCACCAGCCCAGGTCTATTTAAGAGCATTTTTCTATCAATAGCACCTGTTGCCTTCTCAGCCATATCTCCTAGGTAGGAATCATGGGGGTCTCTGCTAACCTGCCTGCATGTGCCCCTGTCACATATGTGAAGATGGTGCAGCATTGCAAGATGATCCAAACAGCCCAGAAGGAAAAAGTAAATGATTTTCTTTCTTGAACCACCATGTTAGCCCTTCTTTACATGTCAGCCTATTTGAGTCTCCTATGTCCCTGTAAGAAAGGAGATATTGTCCTCATCCAAAGAGAGGAAAATGAGAGGACACCCAACTTGCCAAAGGTTATACAGATTGCAAATTTATGGAACCAGAGATCAATCCAATGTTTCCTTTGGTTATAAAATCTGTATGTCCCTTATGAAGCATTTCCTCTTTGAGACAGAGATGGTAACTGAGAATTTCATCTCCTGCCTCCCAAACTCACAGAATTCCAGAAATACATTTTGTGGAGGCCTCAGGCTGATGCCAGTACTCGAATAAGAACAAGAGTGTGACAGTCTCTTTCCTCCTCCTAACCATGCCCAAATCCCAGCCATTGCCTCAGTCCCTTAACCAAAGATGACAACAGCGCTGTTCATTGTCATTCCAACAGTGTGAGAGAAGATCATCTTGCGAAGCAGTACCCAGTTCTTCCAGAAACTCTAAAACAGGAAAATATTTCCTTAAGAAGTCACCCCACTTGATAAGTGAAGCCATTGTGTTCCCAAACAGAACCTAGCCTCTGAGCTCTTGTTTGGCTGAGTCCCTGTAATGACCTTCTATTCTGAGCCCACAAATAACCACCCAGCATGAGCAGAAAGAAGTCGTCTATGGTTACATGACAGATCACCAGGCAGTTGGAACACCGACATATGGAGGAACCAAGCTCTGTGCACCTCCAAACAAACCCCTCCTCTCTCCCTTTGCACTCATGGCAGGTGATAGGCTATGTTACTTTGTTTTGGCCAACACAAGAGAGAAGTCACTCCACATGCTCTGAGAGGTAGTATGGTAAGCCCTATCAGTGTACAGAGACTGCAGAAATGGCTCCAGACACATATTTTTTTATATACAGCTCATGACTTCCCTAGCTGAGAGTCCAGAGCCTGACCTACACAGAGCTGGGAATAGAACATGACTTAGTCTCACTGGGTCTCCTTGCTTTATGTAGCAGCCTCATTTTGAAAGTACGTTCCATAGATCAATACCGATCCACAGTACCTATCAGCAGCACAACCCCATCCAGATCACCTTCTCTTTACAAAGCGAACTTTCACTCCTACAGGTGTCTAATCTCACAGTTTTAAGCATCTATTTCTGCACTACAGCCTCTCTGCCAAAGAGAAGAATTTCAGGAAAAAAAAAAAAGCCAAGTTACTAAGCATTTTCGTGTGCTGTATTTCCAGATTCTCACAAGAACTCCATGAAGTTGTGTTGTCTCTATTTTAAAACTCTGGCAGCTGAGACCCAAAGCTGCATACCTAATAAGACACTACACCAAGGCTTTAAAATCCAGACCTTCTGCTGAGATGCAACCTGAAGTCAGATTCTTCAAAGGATGTTGCTAAAGCGTTTGCAAGGGGCATGAAAAGTATTCTGCACCCAGATAACACAAGAGGGGACATGCTCGCTATCAAATAAACACATGTTTACAGTGGTTTGATTTTTATCAACTTGACCTAAGTTAAGATCATCTGAAAGGAGGGAACCTCAACTGGAAAACTACCTTCATCAGATTGGCCTGCAGGCAAGTGTGTGTGGGCATTTATTTGGTTAATGATTGATGTGGAAGGATTTTTCCCACTATGGGTAGTGCCATCCATGGACTGGTCCTAGGTTGTATTAGAGAGAAGGCTAAGGGCCTGGAGAGATGACTCATGGTTAAGAGCACTGCTTGCTCTTTCAAAGGATCTGGATTTGATTCCCAGCCTCCACATGGCAACTCATAACCTTCTATATGTAACTCCAGCGGCAGGGATTGCAATCCCCTCTTTTGGACCCCAAGGGCACTGCACGCACATAGCACGCATACATACAGGCACAACACCCATAAACATTATAAGGATTTTTTGAAAATAAAATAATTTTGAAAAGGAAGAAAAGAAACAGGCTGTTCAACCCATAGGAAGAAAGCCAATAAGCAGCACTCCTCCCACAGTCTCTATTCTGGTTCCTGCTTCCAGGTTCCTGCCTGAGTTTCTATCCTAACTTCCTTCAGTGATGGACTGTGCCCTAGAGGTCGCCAAAATACACCCTTTCCTTCCTTAAGTTACTTTTGATTTTATCATGGTGTTTTATCCCAGCACCAAAAGGCAAGCAAGAGCACATAGGTTGACCTCCTTGTTAATATGTAAACCAAACAGGGACTGAAGCCTGGAGATGCACAAACTACAGACCAACCTCATCCATCACAAGCAAATCTTGCCTAGGACCACTGAATAATCTCAACGAGGCAAGAGTTCCGTAGTGCAGTACTACAGAACTCCTGCCCCTACCCAGAACCAAGGGTATCCCTGATGTGATTTTGATCACACCTCCCAATCTATAGCTGGGAGACTGCTGTGTGATAAGTACCCAGAAGGTTATCCCACACCCCAGCACAGAACCCCCGAGGCGACAACTACCATGACACAGAACTGGAGCATTCCATGGCTTCCTTTGAGGCTAGTGTGCATAATGCTTCACCCAACACTACCATGGAGCTCAGTTATCTGCATCTGATATGAAAGATGATAGAGAGTTTGGCTTGTCTGTTGACTCCTGCTCAGTCCTCACTCCACCACCCTCCCTCCTCTGAGAATGGCTCTCTGGACCTGTACAAATCTCAGGGTTTGTGTAAAAGGAACCCAACTGTATACATCTGTTCTGTCTTTATTATATATCAGATTCTGAAAAAGCATCTCTATCGTGTTTTCCCCCATTCAGATTGTATCTTCTGAAGTTAAGACCAACAAGATCTGTTTGTGTTCTTACTGGGTTTTGTTGGCACTGAGAGTAAGGAAAATATTCAGGGCTGCTAAACACACATGGTCATCACCAGTTTTCCGACTGTCCATCTCTGAGTTTACTGAGAGCATCCCATCTGCTGATGGGGGTCGAGAGCTTTTGCTTTTGGGTTAGAGTATTAACCTACATGTGAGCTGCACTGAAAATTAACACACCGCCTGCCTGATCATTTTCACAGAGCCTTGGGTGAGGCGGATGTGGAGCTTCTCAGATAATTATCTGTTTAAAGAAGAAGAAGAAGAAGAAAAAAACTCCAAGCATCCTTTCATAATGCTGAGATTTCTGTTTGTGAGTTTAGCTTCAAGTCTACCGAACCATTTAATTAACTTAAGTGTTTAAACTTGTAGAGGTGTTGATTGATTCTAATCAGTATTTTCGGCTCCTTTAATTGAAGGCTTCCTCTCTTGGACTATTGTCAGTGAAGCAAGAAATATTTGTTCAAATAAAAAGCAAAATATTGCTTAGTCTTTGGCATAACCTAACACAAATTTACTTGGACGCATAATTGCGTGAACTTGGGGGAGGCCACAAATGGAGCCAACTTCTCTGCTTCCTTTGAAGAGAGAGAAGCAATCCCAGGAAGAAAGCAGTGCAGCGGGCCTAGGGACTGAGCTCTTAACAACCTCTTTGCCCTCACCAGGACCTGGGCTTCCAGCCAAGCTACTTCCAAGCCTGACCGTTTTCACTCTTCCTGGGAAACTGAGCTTGAAGGCATGTTTTGCAGGGACATTTGCCACCTAGAGAAAATGATTTTCTCTTTTGACAACTCTTAGCAAAACAAAACAGCAGCACTCCACCTCCGTTAGCCACACCCACCCAGGCACATGCAAACCTCACCCCTAGAATAAAGCCATCTATTGGGCAGGTCTGTCAGCTGGCTGTGAGGACAGAGGCGGGGCTTTCAAGGTCCAGATGTTCAGGCACCTAGGACTTATTCTCTGTTTATTTGCCTTTTAAAGTTTCGGGCGAGGGGATCCAGTGTCAAAGGAGCTCCGGAAGCCTCTCTGCCCAGCAGGTACTTGAGAGGTGGCCTTGAGCCCACTCCCTGCTTGGGTTTCTGAAGACTGGCTTTCCTATTGCCTTCAAAAAGGTTTTCTGGCAATCTGATCTTGGTCTCTCCTGAGACAGTTCTGTTCTAGTTGACTTCATTGGGCACAAAATAATGTATTATGGATATTGCAATTTTTTTTTTCTGCTAAGAAAATGTCAGCTTCGAAACTAGATCAAACCGCCCTCCAGTTCCTCGGTGCTGGCTCATTTTAATTATTGAACTTCTCTCCCTGGAAAGCACAGACTGCTGTTTCCTGAGACCCTGGCAGTTTTAAAGCAGTTTGGGAACTTTGGAGATTGATCACCCCAGGAAAAAAGGCAGCCGATCACAGGAAGAATTCTGCAATTGAGATTAGCTTGCTGTGAGATGGCATGGAAGAACTGGGATCCATGGGGGGGCACATGCAACTCCATGCTGCCCACCCACCTTCCGCAGCTGCCTAGCTTCTGCACCTGCCTCTAAGACAATGGCTCTGCAAGAATCCGTAAGGCTTTGCTTAGATTCTGTTCAATCCTATGGCTCATCAGCTCACCACAGCCAGTAGGATCCTTGCCTCCTTCTCCAAATCTCTCTATTAGCTTCAGCTGTTCCCACGTAGCCATACCCACTTTCTTTCTTCCCTTGGGACCAACTTGAACTTCTCCTTCCCATTGGCTCTCTGCAAATACTGTCCTATCTAGTAACTTCTTCTAGTCTGTGGTGAGCAAGTCCAAGTACCTATCAGAATATTATTACACTTTATCCCTAGATCTAGTAAATCACCACCTCAGGGGGTGAAGTCCGCCATCAGTGTTGACTAAAAGATCCCAGGTCATATTCATCCATTTTAAAAGTTGTGAACCATTTATGCAGGGGAGCCCTCCTACTGTTCAAATCCAACAGCATTCTCCACAGATGTAACCCCTAGCCATTCCAACCAAAGTAGTGTGAACTCTGTCCCCTAAAATGCTGCATCACTTGCCGATCTCATTACCTTTATAAAATTCACCACTGTCTAAAATTATCTTCTCTAACCTTTATTTATTAAATTATTGTCTGTCTTCCCCAGAATAGTTCAAGCCTTATGATATCAAGGATATTGGTCATCCTGTTGACTTCTCCATCACAATGTGTGCACGATACATAGTAGTTGCTCAAAAGATAGTTACTAGATGAGAAAAAGAATAAACGAGTATGGATGTTGAATGAATAAACAAATGAGTGCTTGGATAAATGAACTTCTCTCCTTAGAATCTAAGTCACTATCTTTGATAACGTCCTCTACTTCCTAAGAGACTCCACTCTCACCCTTTGGGAAAATACCCTCTTTCTGCAGATAGCCATTGGCTTCTAGTTTTTGTTTCTCCATGGAAAGATGCAAAAAAAAAAAAACAGCAGCAAATCTATAACTCACTCTCACAAGTTGCTCATTGACACTGAGAATTTCATGAGATTCTAGATTATCCATGATCTGTCCTTCATGTGCCCCATCAGACACATGCCCTCAGGCCAGCAAGCCAACGCTTTGCTGTCCTATTCATCACTTCATCATGATGCCAGGTGTTCTTCCTTCTCCTTCTTTCTGTTCTCCCATGGAGAAGTATTTTGTTTAAGGACCAACACTGGGTAGACTCTGATGGGCAGAATTTAAAATGATATGGAAAGAGGGCCCGGAGAGATAGCCCAGTGATTAAGAGGACTGGACGTTCTTCCAGAAGACCTAGGTTCCATTCCCAGCACACACATAGTGGCTCACAACCATCTGAAACTCTAGTCCTAGGGAGTCTGATGGCCTTTCTGGCCTCTGCAGGCACCGGGCACAAACATGGTGCACAGAAATCCATGCAGGCAAAATACCCACACACATAAAATTTTACAATGAAAATTTAAAAAAAAGAAAAGAAAAAACATCATGGTGAGATGGAGTCTTCTGGGATCCCCACCCACCTTTACTGGTGCCATCTTGGA
>CAJQZJ010001222.1:194583-205588 GCA_907164525.1 Lophiomys imhausi
TCTTGGAGTCTTCTGGGATCCCCTCCCACCTTTACTGGTGCCATCTTTTGCTCACCTCTAACCTCAGTGCTTTTCTATGTCCATATCTGCTATACATGCTTCTTAAGTATCTTGTACCAGAGAGTCTTCATCACACCAAACAGCTCATCCTTTTTGACCAACATGTATCTCAACATGAAGAACCCTGATGAGCTCTCCTGGTACCAGCCTAACCCCTGTCCTTTTCCTCTCAGCTTCCTTGAGGTATCCCACCAATGTCAAAACACTACACTCTAAACCAGAAAGGAAGTACAGCCTCAGATCTGACTATCAAGTCTTCCAAAAGGGAGTATACTTTTCTACTTAAGGATAAGAACATGAGAAACACATTGTCTTAGTTACTTTTCTATTTCTATGAGGAGATACCATAACCAAGGCATCTTATACAAGGAAGATTTTGTTAGGGCTTACAGTTTCAGAGAGTGAGTCCATGACCATCATGGCAGGAAACATGACAACAGGCAGGTAGACATGGCTTGGAGCAGTTGCAGAGATCTTACATCTTGATCCACAGGCAGGAGGTAGAGGGGAGAGAGAGAGAAAAAAAACACTGGGAATGGTGTAAGTCTCTTGAAACCTCAAAGCCCACCCCCAATGACATATGTCCTCCAACAAGGCTACACCTCCAGTCCTTCACAAACAGTTCTACCAAGTGGGGACCAAGTATTTAAAAATATGAGCTTATGGGGGCCATTCTCATTCAAACCACCACACACATTTATCTACTTTTTAGTCCAGCAGGCCTAATGCCTAGTGACCAAAATGGAAAGTAGAAACTTGTGCTACTTTCTTACCTGTCTTGGCTGTTTATATCTATCAGCAAGTACATTTATTTCCCATGGAACCAAAACTAAGCTCCCTCAAGGGAGCTGAGAGGAAAAGGATAGGGGTGGGGCTGGTACCAGGAGAACCCTCCCTCCTGTACCTCCTGCTTGTGGATCAAGAGCTAATTCACCTTCAGGAAGTGGGAGGCTGAATACTTATCCCATATTAGAGTCTATTCATGCTCTACTATAATGCAAATATGTCATAATGCCTGAATTTTGAGCAGATATCAAGGCTTTCTGAGGCCACAAGTGGATTCTGCAGCCCAACAGAGCCCTTGTAAACAGAAGGGTTGTAGAGCCTGGCTTGTGCAAACCCCATAATCCAGACAATTTATAAGTGCATGTATGTATGGATATAGGATTACAATAGAATTTCAATCTGATAAATTCATTCTCAGTTGAAAATCTTGCAAGTTGAAAATACCTTTCATTTCCTACCCTTAACCTACTGAACATCATCACTTATATTGGCCTACCTTAAACAGGCTCATAACACATTAACCTACAGTCTGACAATACCAACCCAAAGACTATGGATTACAGAGTACTGAATATCTCAGAAAATTCTTTTGCACTATGCTGAAAGTTATTGCAAGAATGGTTGCTTCTGTACACTGCTATGACATCATGAACTCAGAATCTTGTGCATTGAACTATCATAAGTGTGAGAACACTTGTACACAGACGACATCCATATCCTGAGAAGTCTGATGCCCATTCATTCATTCATTCATTCAAGTATTCAATAGATAACTGGCATGTTATTTCCTTGAATATCTAGTCATTGAGTATTGCCAGTGTTTACTGGGAGTTACATCACTACATAAAGCAGTCAGGGAAGACCTGATTGAAAATGTGGCAAGTGAACAACAGCCTAGTGACCTTTGGCATAACGCTTTTCTTGCCAGGAACAAGGAGGCCAGTTTGCACGTTTCTTGGTAAAGGACATCTAGCCCTCAGGCAGAAGCATGCCTGGTGCCTGGCAGGTTGCTTCTAGATCTCATGTGCTTTGGGGAAATTAGTGTGATCAGAAATGTTCTTTGCTGGAACAGACCCTGAAGGTTTGAGCAGATGGGGGTCTAGATTTGGGCTTTGCTCTTAGTGTGATAGAAGCCATCAGCGGTTCAATTCGGAGAGTGGTGCCATTCAATTTAGACCTTAGCTGGCCCAGACTAGTTTCTGTGCTGATGGGCCAGAGGGGAGAAAGGCTCAAGCAGGAAGGTTGGAGAGGAGATTACTGCAGACACCTGGGGAAAGATTCTGATAACTTAGGCCAGGCCAATAGCTGTGGAAGTGGACTACATAGTTAGATCTGGATACATCCAGAAGACAGAGCCAGCTGCAGTTGCTCATGAATTTGGTGTGCTGTGAGTAGCAAGAGAAGAGTTAAAGTCTGAGGCCACTAAAAGGAATAGTTACGCGAGGGACCATTTCTCACAAATGAGTCCAAAATCACATGATGACAGATGGATCCTTAAGTGAGTACAGAACTACAGCAAAGTGTGTAATTTACTAGCTGGGGGAAGCTCCTATTAAGTGGGCATGGAGTAGATGCCAGGCCCTGTGTCAGGCAGCAGACTCACACAACTCCATCTCCTCTTCCAACACCCCAGTGGTATAGGATGCCATGCCATGTCAGGGATGAGGAAATTGGGATTTGGGGAAAAGACCCTGCTGGAGCCATAACCTCAACCAGGCCTGTCTAACAGCTCAATGCTTTTAACACCAGGGCTCCCAGACTCCTTTCATCATACTTCCTAATGGATCTTATTCTGAACTGCCCATTTTCCTCTTAACCCACCACCATTCTGGCTGGGAAACCCCCCCCCCCCACCTTGGGCAGTGGCAGAAAACCTGGCAAATCCATTTTGGGTCACAGGGGAGTTCTCCCCTTAGCCATTTGAGATAGCCCATGGAGCAAGTGGCAGTAGTTAGAAAGCATCTTCTCCTTGTGCTCAGCAGATTTGCAATGCATGGGTGTCTTTTAAGGGAAGGGAGCTGCACGTTCCAAGATTTAAGAATCTTTCCATGTGTGGCAACAACCACATTCTCCATATTTACTCAGAAAATTGCTATGGAGTACCATCTATGGGAAACGTGCTTCTGAAGGAGTGCAATAGTTAATCAACTAGATAATTATCAGTAATCTGGTAGAGCAGCTAGTGTTAAACAAGAGACCTCTTTGTTAAGGTCTGGGAAGGAGCATATGCTCTAGAGGAAAGAAACATCACTTGATATCTATAAGCAGTCAGCCAGGCCCTGCCCTGGGAGGTAACAGAAAGTGTCACTGGGAAAAGAGAGTAAGCTACAATCTGAAGAATAATTAACTCCTATGTAAATACATGGAAAGACACAGTGGTCCAGATGGAGGCTTGGAGCAACAGGGACAAAGTTAAGGGGCAAAGAAAGGAAGTCAAGGCTTGATGCAAAATTAGGTAGAGAGAGAGTTGAGAAGAACATGAGACCCTCTTAAGAGTGTTTTTCTTGATCCTAATGCAGACAAGAATGACCATGAGAGAGATGAGTGAAAGGAAATCTGGCAAGTTTGTCTTTGAAAGAAAACATCTGCCCCATGTGGTGAAAGATTGGTTTATGGGAAAAGATAAAAAGAGGAGACAACCAGCAAGATTATTATACTACCTCCTCTCAAATGATGATCTTATTTTACACTTGGGCATGGAATCTTAGCATATTTGACCTGGAAGAGGTCTGAGAGCTTTAATCTAGTTCAGTCCTGTTTTATGAATTAAAAAAAAAATGGCCTAGAGGGAGGTAGCTTACCCAGAACCACAAGGTCAACATTCAGTTTTGAATCTTTTGACTTAATTTCTCAAACTTGTAATCACCAAATATTTGCATGTGGATGAAACAGGGCTCCTTCAACATATTGATTCTGTTGTATTTAGTCTCAAAACTCTGGTGTTTGGTAGGAATACATACTCCATGTATTAGATAGGTGAGTTGAGGGATGGATGGATGGATGGATGGATGGGTGGATTCTTGTTACTATACTCCACAAATTTCCAGACAGCAGTTGAAAGAGAATTACTTCCATCCTAGCCTAGTGAGAACCATACTTCATGATCTACCTTCCTAAAAATGTATGTCCTCTAGTCATTGTGACTATTCTTGTCCCACAACAACAATGAAGCCCCAAAATGACCTATATCCTCACTGAAGTCAATGTCCAAGCAGTCTCTGTTCCTGGAAGAAGCTGATACAGCCATGTTCGTTGTTTGGTGCGGCAAGCAGCCCAGAACCAGTTACATCACCTATTGCCTCCTTACTCCTCCTGGAAAGGAGCCTAGCTTGCTGACTGTCCAAATTGAATTTTAAAAACTCTAACTAGGTCACCATAAAGATTTGATTTTTTTTTAATGGCAGAAAGCCAAGTTTCCTGACTGTTTCCTTGGGAACTCACACTTTGCCACCCCACCACCCCTGTTCATCCACAAATCATTAAGGGGGAGCTCTGAATAAAAAGCTGAGGCAAGATTATCTCTAGAGACCCACACATAAGGGTGCTTAGAATATGGCTCAGGGTATTTTTGCCAAAATATATTCTTTCACTTAATACCCACAACTCTGTTGGGGAGGGGACTTGTCCCAGTTTTATGAGCAAAAAGACTGAGACCAAAGTATCTAAGTGGCCCGCTCACTTCAATTATGGGGATCAGATATGCAAGAAGTTTATCTAGTTTTCTTTCCATGGCAATGACATTCCAAGTGGCATTCCTTCCTAGTTATAGTCATTTAGGATGTGATCATTGTAACTAATGAACAAAGAAGAGTTGTTTGTCGTCATCCAAACTTTGTTGATAATCTACTATGCACTAAGTATCTAGCAAACGCTTGGTGCATAACAATTATATATTCCTTTTTTTTTTATTTAAACACTATGATATTTAATCTCGTCGACTAGATTGGACTGAGAAGCACCCGGATTAGTGAAGCACACCTCTGACTATGCTTCCAAGAACATGTCTAGAGATGACAAGAACGGGGAAGCTCTGACCTAATCCATAGTTTAAGCCATTGATGGACTCAAAATCTGCATAGACTGCTAGAGGATGGTAGAACTTTAGAAAATGTAACCTAGTTAAAGGAAGTGAGTCACTGGCAGGGTGAGGAGCGGCTGAAGAATGTAATGACTATACCTTGGATCCATCCCCCCTTTAATTTATTATGAAGAACGACTGGGAGCAACTTGGCAAAATACTGAAAGGAAGGTGAGACACCGGATAGGATGAGTGGCCACAGGTGGGTACAGTGACTGCAAGGACCACAGAGAAAAGAGGTTCTGGTGAGGGTGGCATAGCTAACTTATATAACTTTCTGTGGGCTACAGCAGCCTCTATGGAAATGGAAATTGTGTATAAGCTAGAAAGTCTAATAGACTGTCTCATTTGTCACAGTGGGAACCTTCTGTGAGTCATTGGAAAAATGACTAACGAAAAAAATGTTGTTTTGGCCAGTTCCCAAATATGGGGAGTAATTTAAAATTAACTATGTTGTAGTTATCCTTCTGGAATATAAATAATATTTAAAGAATGAAGAATTTGAGGAAAGGAAACAGTTATTTGTTAAGTATCTTGGAATTCAACTAGTCCATATAGTCAAAGCCCCAGCCTTCACAGACCTTATTTAACAAAGGGTCTCAAACAGGAAAAGGAAATAGAATAAATATATAGTGTTGTGGATTAAATTGTATCCTCCAAAAGGACACATCAATTCCTGAACCCAGTAATGGTGATTGTGCCCTCACTTGGAAGGAAGGTATGCATCGCTATGCTCTATGAAGTTACAATGAGTTAGGATGGGCCCTTCCAATACCTTCCCATTCCAAAAATAGAAAAAAATTATTTTTAAGAAGAAGGAAATCGGGAGGGAGGGAGATATATATATATATATATATGTATATATATATATATATATATATATATATATATATATATATATATAGAGAGAGAGAGAGAGAGAGAGAGAGAGAACAGGTCAAGGGTTAGCAGCAACCAATAGAAACTAGGATCAGACATGGGCCAGTTACTCTCTGGAAGTAACCAGTCTTGCCCACACTTCCACTTTTTTTTATTTAACATAATCTGGGGGTCCTCCAGAACTATGAGAGTAATTTCCAATGTATTGGGTCATTAAAACAACTTATGGTAATTTGTTCATGGCAGCCCTAAAAATCTAATGCATCTAGTATACATGCAGAGGCAGGTGCTATTGCCTAAAGTATATGAAAGGCGCAAAAACGACAAGGAAGGAGGAGGATAGGGGGATGCTGAGTAACTGGGGCCAGCAAAAACGACAAGGAAGGAAGGAGGATAGGGAGATGCTGAGTAACTGAGGCCGGCTTCATCGAGAAGGCAAAAAGTCAGCAAAGGAATAAAGCAAGTGGAAAATGGGATAAGAACCGGGCAGATGGAGGAAGTGGATGCCCAGGAGGCCCTAAGGAAGAATGTACCATATCAACAGAACAAGAAGGCCAATATGGCCAGAGAGTAAACCAGCAGAAGCAGGAAACAGAGCTAGAGAAGGCTCTGGGGCCAGTCCTTAGAAGGTCTGGCACGTTGGCTCTACTTTCACCCTGAGTAGGCTGAAGAACTTTGAGGAGTTTCCAGTTGTTGTAATAACTCAAACAGAAATATGTTTAAGAATGTCCACCCTAACTGCTGCATTGAGGACAAGTGGAAAGAGGGCAAGGGCAGAAGCAGAAAGATCTACCAGGGAGCCACTGCTGCAGTCCAGCTAAGAGTGTGGCCTTGGTAAAGACACTCACAAGCCTTCCAAGGACACTCTCTGGTTAGTAGGCAGAGCTGGTTCTCTCTCACAGCACACCACTCAAACAAAGACCATCCCCCTATCCTTTGATGAATATTTACGTTGAGGCATTGGAAGGAAGGAAAGAAACTATCTTGCATGCCTTCCTGGGTTCTTTGTCTCAACTCTGATGATGATGATGATGATGATGATGATGATGATGATGATGATGATGATGTCACAGGAATACTGCAAGAATCAAATGAGGGAACATCTGTGAACTGTTGAAAAGCACAAGGCACTAGATAAATGCAAGTGAGTGTAATTAATACTAATAAGAGTCACCCTCTCTTCACCCAACAACTGTTAACCTATAAATACGAACAGAAGCAATGTCTCATGAAGGGACTGATCCCCGTGTGGGGAGGAAGCTGGTATACACATCTGCTATGGGGAGTTTTTCATTGAATTGATTTCACTGTGACAAGATTAGCAATGCTCTGTTGCCATGGGCCATCTGTTGGGTGGTGCAAGTGGCCTTGTCATGCGGTATTGCACCTTCTGAAAAAACAGTAGTCAGCCAGTGTGCAATAAATTAAGTCATCTGCTCCTTCTCTAATGCTTTTTCTAGATGATGAATGCTTTTGCTTTCCTATGTTCAAGCAAGATGTCTTGGCTGAAGCTAAGCAAAAGAAATTGATGTAGGGAGCCAGAAAACACCTGCTGGTACACAGACGTTTGCATAACTTGGTAGGTCCAGGACTACACACGCCTCTGACTTCAAGAAGAGGGAGGAAGTTAAAAAATAATATGGAGGTTCCTAAAACATTCAAAATAGAATGGCTTTGTGATACGTAAATTCTCTTCCAGGAATATACTCAAAGGAGATGAAATTTCCTTCACACCTCTGCTCATTGCATAAATATTCACAATAGCAAAGACATTCGAACAGCCTGAATTTCTATCAATGCATGAGTGGATAATGAAGAGGGGGTATTATTCAGCCTTTAAAAATTAGGACCAGATATGGGTGGCACATGCCTTCAACCCAGCAGCAAGGAAGCAGAAGCAGGCAGATGGCCATATCTTTGAGACTACCTTGGTCTATACAGTGAGTTCTAGACCAGCCAGGGCTACGTAGTAAGCTCCTGTCTCAAAACAAAGCAAAAGGAAATCTTGGGACTAGAGAAGTGGCTCAGCAGGTAAGAATACATACTGATCTTTCAGAAGACCCAAGTTCAGTTCCCAGCACTCACGTAAGGTGACTCACAACTACCTGTATAACTCCAGCTCCGGGAGATATGATGTCCTCTTCTGGCCTCATCAGGTACTCCACTCATATGCACAACCCTGTACACACACACACACAAGAATTTTTTTTTAGTGTTAAAAATCATCCTTGAAGGCCGGGTATGGTGGGCATGCCTTTAATCCCAGAACTCAGGAGGCAGAGGCAGGTGGATTGCTGTGAGTTCAAGACCAGTCTGGTCTACAAAGTAAGCCCAGAACAGCCAGGGCTCTGTTACACAGAGAAATTCTGTCTCAAAAAACAAACCAAAATAATAATAATAATAATAGTAATTGTCCTTGAGCTTCAAAAGCTAAAATAAAATTAAATAGAAATGTATTTTAAAAACAAGGAAATCTTGCCACTGATGACAATACTTATAAATCTGTAGGGCACTGTGCTATGCAAAATAAGCCAAGTACAGAAAGACAAATATTGCTCAATCTCACTTTCATGCAGAAAAGTTTACGGAATTTAATATACAGCAATGTGGCTCTAATTATCAACTCTGTACTGTGTATTTAAAATTTATCTAGTGGGTGAATCTGATCAATATACATTGCAGGAAATTATCAAAGAATTAATAAAATCAATTTTCAATTTTACCCAACAGATTAGATCATAAATCTTCTCATCCCCTACCCTGCCCACCACCATCAAAAGAAAAAAAAAAGGAACAGAGACAATGTGAAATGAAGAATAATGTGTTCACTAGCTTGGTCATGGTGGTTATTCCATCATCGAGACAAATATCAAAGCATCAAGTTGTACATCTTCCATAGACCTAAACGAAGCTGAAAGAAAAAACAGAGGGTAGGATGGCGTCCCTTTGTCAGGTACCGGCCCTAAGTGATTTGAAAGACTGAGTGTTCAGGCTGTTTCACCACAAGGTACATATGAGCAATGGAGGATGGGAAGGTGGGGGTGTTTCCTGTGTGCCTGGGTGGAGCATCAGGGACAGGAGTCAGGAGAATGACAGCAGCAGGGGCAGCATCTAATGTGTCTGTCGTGGAGGTAAGAAGCAACCTCCTTGATGCAAAGAAATTGGCTACTGACACAGAGCAGGGCACACCTCCATGTGACTTCAAATACTGATGCCACTGCAGATCTGAGCTAGAGAACAGGAGTGACTGGTGACACGGTCCCTTCAGTGGTGGCAATTCACACAGGACTGAGGAAGACATGGTAATGGTTTGGGGATAGCATCCTGCAGGTGTTCAGGATTGAAGATGACGAAACTGAAGTGTTTGTATCATTTATTACTCCAGGATGAAGTAGATCCAAGGATAGCCAATTTGCCATAATAATAGCTAGGTTTTGTTGTATGCCTACAATATCCAAAACACTGAATTGAATGATTTCATCCATGCATGCAGGCATTGACTTATTTATGAATTTATTCATTCAGCAGATATTTATGATGTGCCTTCTGTGTGTTAGCCCTATTAATTACCTGAGCTACCTCGGTGTAATCAATCAAATAGCTTGGCCCTCATGTGCCTTTCATTCTAGCAGTAGAAAACTAGGTAAATGATAGATAAAAGCAATGTCTGGCATGCAGGGAGATGGGAGTTACTATGTAAATAGGAAAAGCAAAGTGAGGGGTAACAATAACAGCAAGAGTAAAGGAAAGTACCCTTGACAACAGAAACTCAAAAGGCTGAGCCATAGGCATCTGAGGGTGAGGTATTGGAAAGCAAAGAAAAGCTGGTACAAAAGTCCCAGAGACAGTGACTGCTAAGAAATAGCCAGACAAGCCATACCTCTAAAGAGGAATATGCACTGTGGAGGAAATCACAGAATGTACCCTAAAAGAACAGGCATCCAGATAATGTAGAACTATACAGGTTTGATCTGAACAATAGACTAAAATATATGCATGCATGTATCCCAGCTTTACAACTAAGAAGACAGGTGCAGAGTGTGTAATTTGCCTGCTTGGGTATCACATGTAAGTGATGGAAAGCCCAGCTCTAATGTGATACTTTCTCCACTACATCCATTGGATACCAACTCACAGGCACGCATTGAAATCAAGATCATATGGTTTACTAAACTGTTCCTCACAGCTAAAAGATGTACAAATGCTTTTAGATCATGTTTTTAAAACCACATTTCATTGTTAAATGTTATTCTTGGTTGGGCCCTCTTCCCTTAGCGACATCTCAAAGTGGCTAAGGCTAATAGGAAAGCAAGAGTGCTGAAGATGCCAAGATCTCATGCTGGGGAAAGGATATTCTCTTCCATAAATGGTCTTAGGTCAACTGCATGCCCACATGCAGAAGAAGGAAAGAATTGTCCATGTCACACTCAGAAATCAACTCTAAATATGCTAAAGATTCAAACTGAAGGCCTGAAACTGTAAAAGTACTAGGAACAAAGAGGAAAAGTTGCAAGCTATCGATATGGGCAATGATTTTTTTATGCAAATCTAAAGGTATAGGCAATAAAAACAAGAATAGAAGAAAGGAGACCTCCATCCAAAACCATCAACAAAGCCAAAGAAGCAATCACTAGGATAATTGATAATGTACAGTCTAATGATATCTATGAAAAGATGTTATGCTGGCTAGTTTTTTTTTCATTTTTTTTATTGTTTTTCTTTTTTTTTAATAATTTATTTTTTATTTCTTCAAGTTACATCTCAATCACAATCCCCTCCCTACTCCCCCCTCCAGTCCCACCCTTCCACCCTCCTCCCCCTCACCCCCCCCCCTCTTCTCCCTTTCTTTTTTTTTTTTTTTTTTTTTAGTTTAAGGTATTTATTTTTCCCCCCAACAGCTCTCCCTTTCAGTACAAATAATGGTTCTTTTTCTTATAACTATAAATACAATACAAAACAACAGAAATAAATAGGCCACGATTATAAGAGTTATATGGCTTAGCATACATTCCCAATGTCCAGTCCATATGTATTTGGCACCTGACTTTAACATTCTACTATCTAACCATCTCCATGAGTTTAAAGTTCTATATCTAACTCAGCTTTCATACTAACTTGCCTCATAATTTTAAAAATATCTTCTTAGATCCAGAACACCCTCTTGATTCCTAAACAACTCAAAATTTAACTATGAGACTCTAG
>CAJQZJ010001224.1:5068-28982 GCA_907164525.1 Lophiomys imhausi
GCCCTTATTGAAGAGTGATGCCTGGCCCTTATTGAAGAGTGATGCCTGGCCCTTGTTGAATAGTTATGCATGGCTGTTTTTGAATAGTGATGCCTGGCCCTTTTTGAATAGTGATGCCCTGCCCTTATTGAATAGTGATGTCCGGGCCTTATTGAACAGAGATGCCCTGCCCTTATTGAATAGAGATGCCAGGCACTATTGAATAGTGATGCCACCCCTTATTGAATAGTGATGCCTGGCCCTTACTGAATAGTGATGCCCAGCCTTTATTGAATAGTGAGGCCAGGCCCTTATTGTATAGAGATGCCCTGCTCTTATTGAATAGTGATGCCCTGCCCTTATTGAATAGTGAAGCTCTGTCCTTATTAAATAGTGATGCGTGGCCCTTATTGAATAGTGATGCCCGGCTCTTATTGAGTAGTGATGCCCGACCCTTATTTAACAGTGATGCCCTGCCCTTATTGAATAGTGATGCCTGGCCCTTATTGAATAGAGATGCCTTGCCCTTATTGAATAGAGATGCGTGGCCCCATATTGAATAGTGATGCCCGGCCCTTATTGAATAGTGATGTCCGGCCCTTATTGAATAGTGATTTCCGGCCCTTATTGAATAGTGATGCCCGGCCCTTATTGAATAGAGATGCCCTGCTCTTATTGAATAGAGATGCCCAGCCCTTATTCAATAGAGATGCCCTTACCTTATTGAATAATGATGCCCTGCCATTATTTAATAATGATGCCCTGCTCATATTGTATAGACATGCCCGTCCCTTATTGAATAGAGATGCCCGGCCATTATTGAATAGAGATGTCCAGCCCTTATTCAATAGAGTTGCCCGACCCTTATTGAATGTGATGCCCGTCCCTTATTGAATAGAAATGCCCAGCCCTTATTGAATAATGATGCCCGGCCCTCATTCAATAGAGATGCCCGGCCCTTATTGAACAGTGATTCCCAGCCCTTATTAAATACAGATGCCCTCCTTTTATTGAATAGTGATGCCCTGCTCTGCCCTCCTTTAATTGAATAGTGATGCCCTGCTCTTATTGAATAGTGATATCCTGCCCTTATTTAATAATGATGCCCGGCCCTTATTGAATAGTGATTCCCTCCCCTTATTGAATATTCATGCTCTGATGTTATTTAATAGTGATGACCAGCCCTTATTGAATAGTGATGCCCGGCCCTTATTTTATACTGATGCCCGGCTCTTATTGCATAAAGATGCCCTGCCCTTATTGAATAGTGATGCCTGGCCTTTATTGAATAGTGATGTCCGGCCCTTATTGAATACTGATGTCCGGCCCTTATTGAATAATGATGCCCTGCCCTTTTTGAATACTGATGCCCGGCCCTTATTGAATAGTGATGCCAAGCCCTTATTGAATAATGATACCTGGCCCATATTGAATAGTGATGCCCGGCCCTTATTGAATAGTGATGCCCTGCCCTTAGTGTAATTGATGCTCGACCCTTATTGAATAGTGATGCCCGGCGCTTATTGAATAGTGATGCCTGGCCTTTTTTGAATAGTGATTCCCTGCCCTTATTGAATATAGATGCCCTGCCCTTATTGAATAGAGATGCCCGGCACTTTTTGAATAGTGATGCCCGGCCCTTATTGAATAGA
The DNA here is from genome assembly GCA_907164525.1 of Lophiomys imhausi. Lineage (NCBI taxonomy): Eukaryota > Metazoa > Chordata > Mammalia > Rodentia > Muridae > Lophiomys > Lophiomys imhausi. The sequence goes on from CAJQZJ010001224.1 coordinate 6,700, forward strand.
GATTCCTGGCCCTAGTGCTTTCTGCAAAGGTGAGGGTGTCTTATAGCCACATAACCTGTTACACTTGCCACACAGGGACAGTTCGCCCTCAGCATGGGGCTTGCATGTTTGAGGAACTGAAGCTTTACATCAACTTAATTTAATTTAAAATACACACATGGCTCCTGGTTATTGTACCTGATGTCTTCATTCCTTAATGTAAGAGATACTGCATGCTGTTCATATTTCATTACCTAATTAAGAATGCCTCATTTATTTGTCAATATTACTTAGATCAAATCATTGAATATCCTCTCTTCTCTGAAATCACTTTGCTAAGTCAGCGTATTACTTATCAAGTTAAATTCATTTCCCTCCACACCGCAATGATGAAACTGCAAAGATGGAGTACAACAGAATTCATATAGAAAGAATTGAATGGTGAATTAAACCATTCTTAACAGAAACCTGTTCTTGTCCACTGGCAAGGATATTATAATTTACCAAGGAATAGGAGTGGGGCCCTCTAAGATTTTTCTCTTGACTCAGTGTATACTTGGATTTATGAGCTCCAAGAAATGTTAATTCAGTTTACAACGTTAAAATGCATTGAACTAAAGGGCCACAACGTCCTCTCATCACATAAGTCATCGTTGGTTATTTTTTATCTCATAAAGCATGAAATTAGTTACGTTCTGGGGACTAAACTCACTGGCTGCAGGTATTAGACAAATAGTTCAGGTTTTATTTTAATGTATCAAAATGAAACACAAGAAAAAGGCTGGTTTTATTGATAGTTTAAAATGTTATGAATAAGCCTAGTATATTCAAGGGCAATAACACTAACTTTTGTCATCCAGTACACAAAATTGAAGTGATATTTTCTTTATTCAAATCTATACTTCATTGTAAGGTGGGGGGTTTTGCAATGGCAGTCTAAGTTCCATAAAGATGGGTAATTGAGACTCTAGCTATCTATTCTTCAACTACCTCAGAGACCTGAGAGGGATAAATATATCTGATTATATAGGAAATGTAGGGCCTGCAGCTTCCAAAACTAAGAAATGACATACCAGTGGCTGCCTGGACAGTTCCCATTTTCTCTCCATACATTACAGCATCAATCTTCAGCCATTTGGCCCCGTTTCTCTGACAGACATTGATTGTAGAGCAGGAATTATGAAGGACTTACCTACCCTGTCTTGGCAGAGCTAGGCTGTCGACTTATCTGCTTCCAAGAACAGATAGCTAGAGTCTCATAGTTAAATTTTGAGCTGTTTAGGAATCAAGAGGGTGTTCTGGATCTAAGAAGATATTTTTAAAATTGTGAGGCAAGTTAATATGAAAGCTGAGTTAGACATAGAACTTTAAACTCATGGAGATGGTTAGATAGTAGAATGTTAAAGTCAGGTGCCAAATACATATGGACTGGACATTGGGAATGTATGCTAAGCCATATAACTCTTATAATTGTGGCCTATTTATTTCTGTTGTTTTGTATTGTATTTATAGTTATAAGAAAAAGAACGATTTTTTTGGACTGAAAGGGAGAGCTGTTGGGGGGAAAAAGAAATACCTTAAACTAAGAAGAGGATGGGGGGTTGAGGGGGAGGAGGGTGGAAGGGTGGGACTGGAGGGAGGAGTAGGGAGGGGATTGTGATTGAGATGTAACTTGAAGAAATAAAAATAAATTATTAAAAAAATAAAAAAAATTTAAAAAAGATGGGTAATTGAACCAATTTCAAATGTTACATTGTGTTCTACAAAGATCTCAGAGACAATCATTTTTTAAAAATAGTTATTTATTGCTTCAGGTTACTTCTCCTTCACAGTGCCCTCTTTCCACCCCTCCCAGTCCCACCCTCCACCCTCTACCCACTGTCCCTTCCATCCCACTCCTTCGGAGTGGAGTGTCCCTATACAACAGTTCCCGGCCCCAGTGCAGTAGTCATATGAGGGCCATGAGCCTCCTCATACACTGGGGGCCTACAAGGTGGCACTACTAGGGCAAAGTGTCTCATTGACAGGAAGCAAAGTGTATGTTCCTGTTTCCTTTGGTGCACTGGTTGTAGTATAGTTATCATGTACTATTACGGCTAAAATCTGATTATAAATGAATAGATGACAATCATTTTCTTATTTTGGATTTTTTTATACTTTATTTTTTTACTTCTTCAAGTTACATCTCAGTCACAATCTCTTCCCTACTCCCCCCTCCTGTCCCACTCTTCCACCCTCTTTCCCCCAACAGCTCTCCCTTTCAGTCCAACAAATGGTTCCTTCTCTTATAACAGTAAACTATACAAAACAACAGAAATAAATACACTACAATTATGAGAGTTAAATGGCTTAGCATACATTCCCAATGTCCAGTCCATATGTATTTGGCCCCTGACTTTAACATTCTACTATCTAACCATCTCCATGAGTTTAAAGTTCTATATCTGACTCAGCTTTCATACTAACTTGCATCACGATTTTAAAAACATCTTCTTAGATCCAGAACACCCTCTTGATTCCTAAACAACTCAAAATTTAACTATGAGACTCTAGCTATCTATTCTTCAACCACCTCAGAGACCTGAGAGGGATAAATATATCTGATTATGTAGGAAGTGCAGGGCCTGCATCTTCCAAAACTAAGAAATGACATATCAGTGGCTTCCTGGACAGTTCCCATTTTCTCTCCATACATTACAGCATCAATCTTTAGCCTTTTAGTCCCGTTTCTCTGACAGACATTGATTGTAGAGGAGGAATTATGAAGGACTTACCTACCCTGTCTTGGCAGAGCTAGGCTGTCGACTTACCTGCTACCAAGTTTTGTCCTTTTTGGACAGCATTCTGTCTACAGTTGAAGCAAGGGGTTTTTCATGCCAAGAGATAGGCTTGCCACTAATTCAGCCATTTCACACTGGATATTCTTCGATGCTCATCTTCTACTTGGAGTAGAATAGGGGGTGTTGTCAGAAGCTGACATGTCTCAATATCAAAAAAATCTTTTTCTTAATGAGGTCATTAAGTTATTTTCCCTCACTCAACCCATCTTTTGTGCTTGACTTGAGCAAACACCAATATCGCTACCTATAGGTAGAAACATTGTGAGGGGTTATTTTGTGTGAATAATACAAGAATGAAAACACATTTCAGATCGGGTCATTCTTGACAGTTGACTTTACCAACTTCTTAGGCCCCATGCATTTATACACTTGTTTTTATTTTTTTTTCTTTTTTCTCCTTTATTTTTTACAGTAAAAAACCTCTTCAAAAATAAATAAATAATAAAATAAAATAAAAAAGTGAAACTCTTTGCAAAATTACCACAGAAGTGTAATTTCTCAGCCATTATACAGAAAATACGACATTTTTGATGATCAAGGATTGTTGTAGACAACGATGTTTTAAAGCGTTAGTTGACTTGGATCCTGTCACAGGGCCATCTCCTTGGAGTACTGCTCAGTGGATTTAGCCACCTGTCTGGACACTCCTGACTTTGAATTTTTTTGCTCACATACAAACCTTCCACTTTTGCTATCCCGTGAACACAAAAGTACTGATCAAGGTGAAGTCCAGAGCTTCCTGGGGATTGTAGTCACGTTGACAAGCCCCCATGGGAGTTGAGGACAGAGCAAGACTGAAAGGAATCAGTTTTTAAATCTTGAGAGTAACTTGTTATGGAACCTCACTTAGCCCATTTGGAACAAAATGCTGTACCAAAGAAGAAAGGAAAAATAGGTGCATAAAAATTCAAAGGAATTATGCTTTCCAAAATGTCTCATAGCAGTAAAAATGAATTTCAGTGGGATTTCTGTAGCAGTTTTACCTTTTTCAAAAATCTTAGACATTTTAATGAAGGAAAACTAGATACATGGAGAATATTCAATGGAAAGAAACCAGAGTCCTCACTGATGGTTAGGCTGGAACTCTGAGGCCCATAAACATAACCAAGCTGCAGCTATGCACACTCCACCTCATGTCCAGTTGACTCTTTTTTCCAGTACACCAACCTCTCAATGGGAGAGCCTTAACATTCTTGCTTCCTTCCATGCTAAGAAGTTCATAATGTGGAAATGCAAACTTGATGAAGATATCATTCAATTTTGTTTTCCAGAAACACTCTCTTCATTTCTTCCTGCGCATTGATCAAAATGTTATTATTGTTATTATTTTATTTTATAATTCCAAAGAGGAGCTTCAATTTCTCCATTGAGTCAAGTAGAAGAAAATCAGCATCTTTAATACCAGACTGAAGAAGGGAAATGATTGCTGTTGCATGTGATAAACCTAAAACAGCTTCTCTCTCTCTCTCTCTCTCTCTCTCTCTCTCTCTCTCTCTCTCTCTGTTTCACCAGGTTTCTAAATACAGAAAACTTCACATCACTGCACATTCACACTTGGTGCTGACCTTTTCAGAAATCATCACAATTAACATGAACTCATCTTCCAGTTGCCTGAACTTAATTTCTCTGGTCTTTCCAGTTCACTCCCATTGTTAATCCCTGAACTATTTATTCTTAAACATCAGGACCTGGAGAGACTGAATGAGCGGCAGAACTCAACAGAGCAAGAGAAAGAATGAGATCTTATTTTCTCAGCTGTGCTCCTGGGCTCTCTTGATGTGAAACCTTCCTACAGGAACTTTGAATTGTCAATATTCATGTTTTTACTTAGTCCTTCATTTAAGTATCACAGCATATCTACTATCTGCTAGGGAATTGTCACAGAGGGGAAAGGATTAATACTTCTAAAAAAAGGCCTTAATATCTTGATCTGTACTTTCAATATACCACCATTAGTCATGTATTGCTAGTTTGTTCAAACCAACCTAAAATATTTCTTAAAATTTTTGATTAAGGACAATGTCCTTTGCCTTACAGAAGCTTTTCAATTTCATAAGGTCCCATTTATTGATTGTTTGTTTTAGAGCCTGAGTATTGGTGTTCTGTTCTGTAAGTTGCTACCTCTGCCAATGAGTTCCAGGCTTTCCCCCACTTTCTCTTCTATTAATTTTTGTGTATCCAGATTTATGTTGAGGTCTTTGATCCACTTATACTTAAGTTTTGTGAAGTGTGATAAGTATGGGTCTATTTCTCTACATGTTGACATCCAGTTAGACCAGCACCATTTGTTGAAGATGCTGTCCTTGTTCTATTGAAGGGTCTTGGAAGCAGGTAAGTTGACAGGCTAGCTCTGCCAAGACAGGGTAGGCAAGTCCTTCATAATTCCTGCTTTACTATTAATGGCTGTCTGAGATACTGGGCCAAGAGGCTGAAGATAGATGCTCTAATGTATTGAGAGAAATTGGGGACAATCCAGGCAGTCAGTTGTCTGTCATTTCTTAGCTTGGAAGCTGCTGGCTCTGCACTTCCTGTATAACCAGATATATTTATCCTTCTCAGGTCTCTGATGCTGTTGAAGACTAGGTAGTTACAGTTTCACAATTAAATTTTAAGTTGTTTAAGAATTAAAAGGGTGCTCTGGGTCTAAAAAGAAGTTTTTAAGTTAGTAATGCAAGTTAGGATGGAAACTGAGTTAGAATTAGAACTTTAAACACATGGAGATAGATAATAGATTAATATCAGTTGATAAATATGTATGGACTGGATATTGGGAATGTGTGTTATACCTTATAATTTTCATAATTGTGGCCTAATTATTAAAAAAAGAATTATGTGTTCTGGGAGAAGGGGGAGATGGTAAGAGGGTGGGGCTAGGAGGAGTGGAGGGAAGGGACTGTGATGGAGATGTAACTTGAAGTAATAAATAAACATTTAAAAAGTTTCAATTAATTCCTCAGTTGTACTGAACCGATTTGCTCAGTTGCTACTTGTGGGTAGTGACCATTGTACTAAATGGTAGACATGGAACATTTCTCACTCCACAGGAAGTTCAGTAGACAGTGTAATGTCTAATACTAACACTGATATATTTACAAACATCAGTGCCAATAATACTCTGTCCCTTGGGACCTAAACTGGAGACAGCAAATGACAGGACATTGATAGTCATTTAAGCCCTCCAGCTTGCTGATTGTACCTGCCCCTGATATTTGAGGTGTACTCTTCGAAGGGTGCCTGTCCACCTCTCACAAATTAGGATGCAAACTGACACTTGTTTCATCTGGCACTTCTGTACCGAAGGTATGGAAGTTCCAGCCTGAGAATCTTTTGTTTTTAATTTATTTATTTATTGCTTCAGGTTACATCTCTATCATAGTGTCCTCTTTCCCTCCTTCCTAGTCCCGCCCTCCCACCCTCTATCCCCTAACTTTTCCATCCCACTCCTCTGGAGTGGAGTGTCCCTACGCAACAGTCCCCTGCCCCAGTTCAGCAGTCATATGAGGGCCAAGAGACTCCTCATACACTGAGGGACTACAAGGCAGCACCACCAGGGAAAAGTGTCTCAATGACAGGGAGAGAAAACAAAGTCTGTGTCTATGTTCCCTTTGGTGTGTTAGTTGTAGTATAGATATCCTGTACTATCTAGCTAAAATCTGACTATAAGTAAATAGATGCCATGTGTATCCTTCTGAGTCTGGGTTAGCTCACTCAGGATGAGCTTCTCTAGTTCCATCCATTTGGCTGCAAATTGCATAATTTCATTGTTTCTGATAGCTGATTAGTATTCCATTGTGTAGATGTACCACAGTATTTTAATCCATTCTTTGGTTGAGGGACATCTGGGTTGTTTCCAGTTTCTAGCTATTACAAATATGTCTCATCTATATGAGGCAACTTCTTTGTGATTCGGTGAGGAGTCATTTCGATGTATACCCAGAAGTGGTATCACCCTGAGATTCTTAATTGTAGTTTATTTTGACACCATCATCTTTAAATTTCACCTTCATTGTTTTTTATTTGTTGTTGTTTAGTTCTAATTTCTTATATCTCTCACTTCCTGAAAAGTCCTTGTTTATTCAGACAATTACACTGAGACAGTATATCTCTTGTTCATCGTAGTACTGCTCTGTAAGTCTTTGGTGACCCAACCATTGATACTGATGTTGAAGTGAGGAAATAGACTCATCAAGTAATATAGAACAATGTCTTCCACTAATAGTCATTTATTTGCCCTGGGACTTAAGAAAGGACTTATAGCATGCAGCTGACTTGCATACATTTTAATTTTTATTTATTTATATTTTTTGGCAGAGACTTTATTTATTTATTTATTTATTTTATTTCTTCAAGTTACATCTCAATCATAATCCCCTCTCTCTTCCCCCTTCCGGTCCCAGTCTCTTACTCCTCACCTTCCTATTTGCTTTTTTAGTTTTTAATTTAAGGTATATTTCCCCCCCCAAAATGGCTCCCCCTTTTAGTCCAATAAATGGCTCTTTTTCTTATAACAATACATACAATTCAAAACTATAAGAATAATTAGGCCACAATTATGAAAATTGTAAGGTATAACACACATTCCCAATATCCAGTCCATACATATTTAGGAACTGATATTAATATTCTATTAGCTGTCTATCTCAATGAGTTTAAAGTTTTATACCTAACTCAGTTTCCATCCTAACTTGCATTACCAACTTAAAAACATCTTCTTAGACCTAGAACATCTTTTTAATTCCTAAAAAACTTAAAACTTAACTGTGAGACTATAACTATCTAGTCTTTAACCACATCAGAGACCTGAGAAGGATAAATATATCTGATTATATAGGAAGTTCAGAGCTGGCAGCTTCCAAAATTAAGAAATGGCAGAAAACTGGCTTCCTGGACAGTCTCCAATTTCTCTCAATATATTAGAGCATCTATCTTCAACCTTTTGGTCCATTATCTCTGATAGACATTAATTATTTTTTCTTTTACTGTTTATTTATTACTTCAATTTACATCTCCATCACAGTCCCCTACTTCCACCCCTCCCGGGCCTACCCTCTCACCCTCTCCCCCTTCTCCCACCTATCATACTCCTCTGATATGGAGTGCTCTACGTATCAGCCCCCTTCAGTACAGCAGTCACATGAGGGCTAAGAGGTTCCTCTTGCACTGGGGGCCTACATGGCAGCTCCACTAAGGCAAAGTATCCCACTAACAAGTAACAAAGTCCATGTTCCTGTTCCTTTCAGTCTATTGGTTGTAGGATAGTTATCTTGTATTATATGGCTAAAATCCAGTTTTAAGTGAATACATGCCATGTGCATCTTTCTGGGTCTGGGTTAGCTAACTCAGGATGAGCTTTTCTAGTTCCATTCATTTGGTTACAAATTCTATGATTTTCTTGTTTCTAATGGTTGAGTAGTATTCAATTGAGTAAATGTATCACAGCTTTTTTATCCATTCATCAGTTGAGGGACATCTGGGTTTTTCCAGTTTCTAGCTATTACAAATAAAGCTGCTATAAACATAGTTGAGGATATGAACTTGTGGACTGGTGAGGAATGGTTTGGATGTATACCATACCATTCCTTGGTATACATCCAGACATTAATTTAAAGCAGGAATTATTAAGGACTTGCCTACCCTGTCTTGGCAAAGCTAGGCTGTAGACTTACCTGCTTCCAAGTTTTGTCCTTTTCAGACAGCATTCTGTCTACAGTTGAAGCAAGGGAATTTTCTTGCCCAGTGATAAGCTTGCCAGTAATACAACCATCTCCAAATGGAGATTCTTCGATGCTCATCCTCTACTTGGAGTAGAATAGGGGGTGCTGTAGGACTTAGAACACATTGTATCCTTTGTGGCTAAAAGAAAATAGAGAAAATAATAGCTTGTTTATTTTTTCCCTTATTGAATAAATCATGATAAGAATACATGAAAGAATTGTATCTCAAAATTCTACATGGCACTTCATGGGTTCTCTTCCCTCTCCCTCTCTATCTATCTATCTATCTATCTATCTATCTATCTATCTATCTATCTATCTCTATCTCTATCTCTCTCCATCCCTTGCCCCCACATTCAATTACAATTCGATTTTCATATGGGAGGAAAATCTAGGTGTGGTACTTGTAATATAAGGACCTCAGGATACACTTGCTTCATCAGATTGAACAGTGTGTGTCCTTCCTTAATTCAGTGTTCATATGTGTTCTGAGCTGATGTAGCATATAACTTACAAAAGTGCTTATTTCTGTGGCTACAAAATAAAATTATATGTTTTGGAGAGTCCCTGGCTAGTGTCAGATCCAGAATTTATGTCCTTCTCAAGGACATTATAACTCAACTCCTTTTCCCTGGATGTTTTATCATTAATGCATATAACACTCTCTGGAATAAGATCTTTGTTCCCTGGTGTCTTTTCTCGGGCCTCCTACCATTCAGCAGCATGCATCAGTTGACTCTCTTGCCTGAACTATAAGGATAATGAGTCATAAATTTGAGACACAAATAGGCAAGTGGGATGTGGTCCAAGAACTGTGCCATTGCTTGGTTTGAAACTTGATTATTTTCATAATTATGATCAGAAAGCTAGCAGTGAAGGGTTGTAAAATGGATCAGTTCTAGCAAAATAGTCCTGCTGGAAGCAAAACAGCACACTGTCTTGTTAGCTCTTAAACCTGTAAGCACTTTGGTGCCTGTACTGCCTGGTTTTGTGTGTCAGCTTGATTAGCTGGAGTCATCAGAATGGAAGTACATGAAATGTCTCCATAAGATCCAGCTGTAAGGCAATTTTTCAATTAGTGATCAGCCCATGGTGGGTGGTGCCATTTGTGGGCTGGTGGTCCTGCGTTGTATAAGAAATCAGGCTGAGAAATCCATGGGGAGCAAGTCAGTAAGCAGCAACCTTCATGGCCTCTGCATCAGGTCCTGTCTCCAGGTTCCTGCCCTGCTTGAGTTTCTGTCCCAACTTCCTTTGATGATGAACAGCAATATGGAAGTGTAAGTTGAATAAATGCTTTCCTCCCCAACTTGGTTTTAGCCATGGTGTTTAGTTGCAGCAATAGAAACCCTAAGGTGGTACCCAAGAGTAAAGTAGAAGGACTGAAACACAAAGATACTGGCTTAAGTAAGTAAGTGAATGGCTTGCTATTTGTATTAGTTAAGATAAATTAAAAATGGATGCTTTGGTGAGTTCCATGCTCTCACACTTGCAGAGAGACAGAAATAGAGGGGAGAAACATCTTTGTGACATGCTCTTGGCACAGTTTCTCGTAGGTCAGGCTTGAGAAGCTGTGGACAGGAACGAGCTTCCTCCTTTTTAATTCTTTAGTCATGTACTGTCAGCCATTTAAAGTAAACCAAGGAGAGATACCTGAGAGAGGGGAACAAAGCAAGCAAGTGAATACCTCAAACACAGCACACCAGGAACACAGATCACTTCTGCCTGCATCCAGTAGCCAATATCACCACAATGGTGGCCCTGTTCTCCGCTGTAGCTGCTCTACTGTTAAAGTGGCAGCAAAGTTGGGCCTCTCCAGCTTGTCCCTCACTAACTTCTGGAAGATGACTGGGGTTTTTTTCACATGTGGACACATGCAATGAAAATTCTTGGTAAGTTAACTAAAAGCCTTTTCATTGTTTTGAGTCAAAAGATATTGCTGAGGCAGAGGAGAAAAATCTAAGACTAACTACATCCAGCTGTTGCCTGAGGTTGGCATCCATAAGTTCTGAAGCCAATCCTGTTTACTCTGAAGTTATTTTTAGAAATCTATATCAGTGATTAAGTTATCAGTGAGAAGCCAAGTTGTCTTCTCCTGCTGCTGTGATCCAACACACCAATTAGCAATGGTGGGTCCTGAAGACAGGTCTGAGCAGCTGTAATCCTGGGACAGCCTACTTAACTCCAGGAACCATTAAGGATCTGGAACTCAGTGAAAAGGACAGCAGAGACGTTGCTGTGAGCGTGCCCACTCACTGCCCTCCTCATGAACCTCTGTATTACACAACACTGTGTGGGCATCTCAAGTGCCCAGAGCTTGTCCATATTGATCTTGGAGAAAGCAAGGAGAAGGCTCCCTCCAGCATTAGATAAGGAGTAAGGGGAGGGGCAAAATCTGAAGAATACAGCCAGGAGAAAATGTACTACCTACCTCCCTCCAGAAAAATTTTGAAAGGGTTAAAAATTAATCTTTTTGGCAAGAGTGGGTCAAGAGAAAGTGGTCCAACACCAAATCCAGGGTTGATATAATAATATCTAAAGAATCGTTGACAAGGTTGAGTCAGAACTGTACAGACACAAGTGAAGGGTTTGGGTGGGGCTCTTTCGTGGCAAACTCAAGGCCCTGTGTTTGGTCTCTATGGCCACGCCTAGTAAGATGGCAACGGTGTGTAATAATGACCCTGTTGTCATAGTGTGAACAGGTGAAATAATGCAAAGACAACTGCACATGGCACAGGGAGATCTCTGGAAATTCCAGGCTGGTTTGATCTACATGGTGAGTTCCAGGATAACCAGGGCTATATGATGAGTCCCTGTCTAAAAAGTGTGACTCACCACCTGCAGGGAGAAAACTTGTGTGGAGTTACAAATAGGGTTTCCTTAATGTTTGATATGCTGCTCTCTGGCTTTTGAAAAATCCCAGCCATAATCTTCCATTCTGTTTCTCCTTTTTTTTCTCTCTCTCTTTTTTTGTTTTGCCTTTTGCCCCTTAGTGATCATTCCTCCATACCACAGTCTCTGGGAGTGTTTCCCCTGTGTGCCATGTCTCTGGGGTCTGTTATCTTCTTGGACTTTACTCTGATGATCTTACTACAGTGTGTTTCCACTCATCCTTGGTGTTTCTGATTCTGCACTAGGATGTCTTTGCAAGACCTCCCTATGATCCTTGCCTTTGCTACTGGTTTGTCTGACCCTGAGTTTTCAGGGTCTGGCTACTGTTTGTACTACTCATGTGCTGATCTACCTCTGCTCATGTTTACAAATCTTCCGTCCTAAGGAAGACACTTCATGTAGAATTTAATTTTAAATCAAGAATGTAATTGCTTGGTTGGAAAACTTTGCTTCCACTAAAATTCACTAGCTTTTAAGAATTTGGGATGAAGGTTCATTTAAATGCTCTGGAGTATCCAAGTATCAATATTGGCATATATTTATCAAACAATTCCTCACACTAAAAACGTGTTTTCACATTTTGAGTCAGCAGGTTGCAAACTAGTTCCAGGTTCTCTGTGTTTCCCACATCCATTTCTGTATCCAAGGAAGAAGCTAGCTCTCTTCAGGCAGCCTAGTGATGAGCCAGTTAGCAGGAAGCTCTCTTGCATGAAGCATGGGAGTCATTGTACTTCTCATACACATCAACATGACTGGTAGAACAGCATATTTGCTTCTTGTTTAAAGAGTTCAAACAAGACTTTTGTCCCCTTGGCCTGTGGAGACAAAAATAGACATAATATTCAACATGTTCTTCTGTGACTTTTTCTTTTTAATGTTTGAAAAAAAATCTTGTTTTTAAATTTACACTTGCTTATTGAGGAGACATCATGGCCCATGTCATATTTTCATTCATAGATATACCATGCCTTGTTCAAACTCGGGTAAATGCATCCATCTCCCCCAAAAAATGGGGAGCAGGAAGAGTATATGCTTGTGTGCATGAGTGTTCACCACAAGGACATGTGTGAAAGTCAGAGGTTGACTTTTAGACGTTTTCCTCAACTGTTTCTTCACCCCAATTTTTCAGACAGACTTTTTAAGTGAACCTGGAACTTACAATACTGGCTAGATGGTTGACCAGCAAGGTGTCTGGGTCTACCTCTCTTCTCCCCTTGGCATGCTGGAGTTACAGACATGCCCTACCAATCATGACCTTTACCTTTTTTCTCCTCTAAGATTTAACATGTCTGCTTTGTAATGTTTTTATTCTTTGGAACTTTAATGTGTTTATACAATGTATATAAATCATAGCCATCTACCAGTACATCCCACCAATTCTCACTAATGTCCCCTTACCCCACATTACTCCCAAATTTACTGCCTAGATCCATTGTGTCATTATTGTGCCAGTGGGACAAAAGGTGCTTGTTAGCATGTCAAGGGGTAGGGGTCAAACTTCATGAGCCCCTCCCTCATCCATGCTGGGATTTTAGCTGGGTTGATCTTGTTCAGGTCATATTCATAGAGTTGCAGCCACTGTGAAATTCTTCAAGATTGCTCCTGATATCCTTGGTGGTTTTTTTCCCTTTTTCAAATTTCTATATAAATTTTGAGGCATTTTTATATGTCTACAAATAACAGCTCTGAAGTCTTTATTGGAATTACACTGAATCTGTAGATTTGTTTTTGCTAGGATAGCCATTTTCACAATATGACTGTTTCCAAACCATGATCATTAAATATCTTTCCATCCTCTATCTTCCCTAGTTTCTTTCCTAAGTGTCTTAAAGTTTAATTTACATGAGTAGATATATTCATAAGATATTTATTTATTCACTCACTTATTTATTTAGTATCTACATATCTATCTGTCTATCTATCTATCTATCATCTATCATCTATCTATCTATTTATTGGTGGCTATGGTGAATTGAGATTTCTTCTCTTACAGTGTGTTAGTCATTGGTGTATATAAGAAAGCTACTACCTTATGTGTATTAATTTTATATCCTGCCACTTTGCTGAAAGTGTTTATCAGCTCTAAGAGGTTTTTTTTTTTTTCTCCATGGACTCGTTAGAGCTTTTTGTATATAGAATCATATATCTGCAAATAAGGATACTTTGACTTTTCTCCCATCTTTATTTATTTTATTTCCTTCTTTTGTCTTACTGCTCTAGGTAAGATTTCAAGCACTGATAGCAGTGGAGAGAATAGATACTTTGTCTTGCTCCTAATCTTGGTGGTATTGCTATTAATTTTTCTTCATTGAACATGCTGTTGTCTCTATGTATGTAATAGACCTTTATTATATTGAGGTATGTTCCTTCCATTCATAGCCTCTTCATGACTTTTATCATGAAGGGATATTCAATTTTGTCAAGGGCCTCATCTTCAACTATTGATATTATCATGTGATTTTTCTATATGTAGTAGACAACATGTATTTATTTGAGTATGCAGAACCATCCAAGCCCATTTTCCAGAATGAATAATCATTTTTCTGTGATCTTGAATTCAGTTTGTGAATGTTGCATTTTAAGAAGTGTTCTATCTATGTTCATCAGGGAGACAATTCTGTAATTTTCTTTTTTTGTTTTGTATATTTTTCTACTTTTGGTATCAGGGTAATGCTGCCTTAATTAAAAAAAATTAGAAGCCTTGCTTCTCTTCCTTTTTCATGAAATAGTTTGAGTAGAATTTATGTTAATTGTTCTTTTAGGATCTGGTAAAACTCTGGCATTAAACTATCTGGTCCTGGGCTGGTTTTAGTTAGGCACATTTTTATTACTGCTTCAGTCAAGTTACTGACTATGGATCTATTTAAAGCACTTATTTACTCTTGGATTAATTTTAGTATGTCATATGTATCTGAGTAATTATCCATTTCTTTTAGACATTTCAATTTAGTGAAATATATACCTTTAGAGTATGTCCTTAAGACTTAATAATTCTATTGATATTCATAATGATGCCTGTCCCTCTTCTCTTTCCTAATTTTATCAATTTGAGTTTTTTCTCATCTTTGGTTAAGCAATTCTTAGTCTTGTTTGTCATTTTAAAGCACCAGCTTTTTGAAAACTTCATAAATTCTTTGTTTTTGTTTGTTTCTACTTTGTGTCCTCAATTTTACCAGGACACCTATTGTATGTCCTGAATTTTATTATCCTCTTCTCATCTATTGCTGTGAGGTTTGGTTTCTTCTTGTTTTCCAAGACCCGGAGTTATTAACTCTACATCAAATATTTTATTTAGATGTTTAGTGTTATAAACTTTTCTCTTGGGCTGCCTTTATTCTCTCCCAAAGATTCTTAAATGGTAAGTTTCCGTTTTCACTCGATACTACGAATATTTTATTTCCTTTCTGATCTATTCAGTGTCCCAGTTACCACTCTGTAATGTACTGTATTGTTTCCTTGATTGGGCATACTTTCTGTGGTTCTTAATGTTTTTGATAGTTAGCTTTATTCCATTGTGGTCAGAGAGAATACAGGAAGTTATTTCAATGTTCTTGTATTTGTGGAGTGTTGTTTTGTGTCTAAACATGGTGTTAATTTTGTAGAAAGTTCCATGGGCAGCTGAAAAGGATATGCAGATATGCATTATTTTGTGTCTGAATGAAATATTTGCAAATGTCTATTATGCTATTTAATTTATGATGTCATTTTACCCTAAGTTTCTTCTGTTTAACTTTTGTTCAGATGACCCATCTCTTGGCCAGAGTGTACTTTTGAAGCTACCAACTATCATTGTGTTGGAATTAAGCTCTGACTTTATATCTAGTAATATTTGTTCCATGAAATTTGGCACACCTATGTTTCATATATGTTTAGAATTATAATATCCTCTTGGTTGATTGCTCCTTCAGTGAATTTCCTGGCCTCTTCTGTTTTTGATTTGAAGTCTACAGATAGCAAAATAGTGCCTACCTGTTTCCCAATTCCTTCTGCTTGGAGTAGTGTTTCCTATCCTCTTACCCTAATGTTATATCTATCACTGATGTGTTCCACGTTTCTTGGAGAAATCAAAAGGATGGAACCTGTTTTCTAAGCCACTCTGCTAGTCTGTATCTTTATCTTGAGACAATTGAGACAATTAGAATTCAGAGTTATTGTTGAAAATTGTGTGTTGATTGTATATTTTGCTGATTTTTTTGTTGCTGTTTTCCTAAACCTCTTCTGATTAACTGATCGGATGTTGTTTATTAACTGCTGTGACTTCTTGAGTGTGTTTGTCCTTTTCTTCTATCAGAAGAACTCATACTAGTATCACTGTAGAATGCATATAGTGGTCAGCAGTTCTTTTAATCTGCTTTTGTCATGGATGATTTTTATTTCTTATTCAGTCTTCTTTTCATCTTGATGGAATGGTATTCCACATTGTCTTCATCTACACATTAGCTGGCAGGCACTTGCGTTGTTTCCATTTCTTGTTTATTGGGCATACGATTTCAATAAACATGGAAGTACAGATGTCTCTTTAACATACTGATTTTACTTTATTTGAACATGCACCAGGTAGTGAAGTTTCTGGATCATATATTGATTCTATTTTTAATTGAAGAACCTGCATATCTACTATACTGATTTATATCCCCACCAAGTCAGCAAGAGTTTCTTTTCTTCCAATTTTTGCCCAAACTTGCTGCCTTTTATCTTTTTGATGATAGTCATCCTGACCAGAGTAAAGTGATATGGATTGTGCTTTTAAAAATTATTTTTTAGTGTTATTATTATTACATGTATGCATTATGTAGGTAGATAGATAGGTAAATATATCCACAAATATAAGTAATTACAATGCATTGAGTTATTTTGTTGTTTGTGTGTATATGGTTTCAGGTCTGACAGCTCTGCATTGGACAACCAATAAGGGTGCTCATAATTAGGAAAGGCTAATGTCCTTCTCCCAACAGCCCTTAGATGACTATCATTTTTGACTAGGCTCTGGGACTCCATGACAAACTTCTCCTTCCATATCAGCTTGTCCATTGATGTTATCATTGTTCTGGTCTTAATTTTGCAGCTTTTTTCCTAGAATAACTTTCACAGACAATGTTTTGGTATTCCAGTGTTTACAGTCCTTCTGACCCCTTTACCATAATGTTTCCTGAGCCCAAGATGCAGAAGCTATGAGGCAAATGTATCTGTTGGGAATGGGGTCCCCATGATTTGTTCCAGTTGTTGTATCACATTGTTGTTTTAGTGAAAGTTTTCCTGATAATAGTAGCATTAAACATGATTTTCTTACAATAAGCCCATTTGTATATTTTTTGTTTTTTTATAATTTATTTTTTATTTCTTCAAGTTACATCTCAATCACAATCCACTCCCTACTCCCCCTCCTGTCCCACCCTTCCACCCTCTTCCTTCTCAACCCCCCCATCCTCTACCCTTTTTTTTTTTAGTTTAAGGTATATCTTTCCCCTCCAACAGCTCCCCCTTTCAGTCTAACAAATGGTTCTTTCTCTTATAACAATAAATACAATACAAAACAACAGAAATAAATTGGCCACAATTATGAGAGTTATATGGCTTAGCATACATTCCCAATGTCCAGTCCATATGTATATATTTTTTGAGAAAGGTATACTGAGGTATAATGCTCATTTTTAATTGAATTATTTGGTTTTTATTACTGAGAATTTTGTATCTCCTTATACATTTTAAGTATTACCTTTATTATATATGTAACTAGAAAGTATTTTCTCCCACTTTGTCTCTAAACTCTAATGATTGTTCTTATGCTCCATACATTACTTTAGGTTGCCATACTACCATGTGTTTATTTTATTTTCCTTCACTTCTGTATTTTTAGAGGGTTTTTTTCCTCAAAGATCTTTGAACAACCCAACAAAGATAAAGCCTGCCTCAACATTTTCCTCTGATATTTTCATTTTGAGATTTTATATCTCAGTCACTATCCAGTTTTAATTTTACTTTTGTGTAGAAAGAGGCATCTTGATGGTAGACAGATGGTTCTTGGCCAGGACTCAGGTCCAGTTCTTAGCATCCATGTGACAGCTCATGACTCTCTGTAACCCTAGTTCCAGGGGATCTGACACACGTGCTCTGCATTCTGTAGACACACCATTGGTACACACAAATACATGTAGGCAAAATACTTATACACATAAAATACAAACTTTTTTTTCTTTATCATGTCTCTTTATTTGTTCTGATGACTTGTCTTTTTTTAAATAAATAAATTTATTTATTTGTTGCTTCAGGTTACATCTCCATCATATTGTCCTCTTTCCCCCTTCCCAGTCCAGCCCTCCCACCCTCTACCCCCTAACCCTTCCATCCTACTCCTCTGGAGTGGAGTGTCCCTACATAACAGTCCCTCGCCCCAGTTCAGAAGTCATATGAGGACCAAAAGCCTCATACACTGGGGGCCTACAATGCAGTACCACCAGTGAAAAGTGTCTCATTGCCAGGGAGAGAAAACTAAAAAACAAACAAACAAGCAAAAAAATAAAAAGTGTATTTCCATGTTCCCTTTGGTGCATTGGTTGTAGTATAGATATCTTGTACTATATAGCTAAAATCCAACTATAAGTGAATAGATGCCATGTGCATCCTTCTGAGTCTGGGTTAGCTCACTCAGGATGAGTTTCTCTAGTTCCATCCATTTGGCTGCAAATTGCATAATTTCATAGTTTCTGATAGCTGAGTAATATTCCATTGTGTAGTGTACCACAGTTTTTCAATCCATTCTTCAGTTGAGGGACATCTGGGTTGTTTCCAGTTGCTAGCTATTACAAATAAGGCTGCTGTGAACATAGATGAGACAGCTTCCTTCTGATTTGCCAAGGAGTCATTTGGATGCACACCCAGAAATGGTATGGCTGGGTCCCGAAGCAGAGCTATTCCAAGTTTTCTAAGATATCACCATACTGACCGCCATAGTGGTTGCACAAGCCTGCACTCCCACCAACAATGGAGGAGCATTCCCCTTTCTCCACACCCATGCCCACATGTGCTGTCATTATATAGTTCCTTTCAATGTTCTATTCTCTTCAATATTAAAAATCTTTGAATGGCCCCTATGGGAACTGTCCAGGCAGTCACTGGTATGTCATTTCTTAGTTTTGGAACCTGCAGGCCCTGCACTTCCTATATAAGCAGATATATTTATCCCTCTCAGGTCTCTGAGGTGGTTGAAGAATAGACAGCTAGAGTCTCATAGTTAAATTTTGAGTTGTTTAGGAATCAAGAGGGCGCTCTAGATCTAAGAAGATGGTTATAATAGTGATGCAAATTAGTATGAAAGCTGAGTCAGTTCTAGAACTTTAAACTCATGGAGATGGTTAGATGGTAGAATGTTAAAGTCAGGGGCCAAATATGTATAAACTGGACATTGGGAAGGTATACTGGGCCATTTAACTCTCATAAATGTGGCATATTTATTTCTGTTGTTTTGTATAGTATTTACTGTTTTAAGAGAAGGAACCACCTGTTGGACTGAAAGGGGAAGCTGTTGGGGGGAAGAGGGTGGAAGGGTGGGATAGGAAGGGGGAATAGGGAATGGTTTGTGACTGAGATGTAACTTGAAGAAAAAAAATAAAGTATTTAATAAAAAAAATCTTTGAATGTTCTGTTCTCATTATTTATAAGCATTCTCTTCTGTTCTAATATTTCTACTTCCTTTACCAAGATAACATTCATCTGGTTATGCCTGGAATTCATTTCATCTGGAAATTGTCACACATGTTCTAGACTATAGTAATAGTGTAACAAACTTTTTTTTTAAAAGAAGCATCTTTGTTGGGGTCTCTGTAAATGCCAAGGTCATCAGAGAAATGACCAGCATGAAGCAAGAAAGAAATCCTTGTTCAACATGACTCAGGTGGTGTTGGTTCAAAGTCCTGGAGTCTGGCGGTTTATTTTAGGCATATTAAAGTACAGTGCAGTTCAGAAAAAAAGTTCCTGGTGTAACACAAGCCCATGTACACAAGGAGGCATAATTACATTGAAACTGTTCTCAAAAGTACATGTCATGTCTTCCACGATTGTGGGTTATCTTCAGGGCTTCAGAGGATGATCTCTTGTGGTAAGGGTCATACAGATAGCACAGAGGTAACTTACATTATTAGCTACTTCCTGTCCTGCTTGTTGGAGCTTGGAGGAGCTAGGTGTGACCCAACCCTACTAGGTGCAGGGCTCACCTAGGTTATTAGCCCCCTCCATTCCCAGCCTTCTGGACAGAAAACAGGCTATAAGGTCTCCTCTGTTGCAGAGACAACATGGCGTGCTTAAAATGTCTGGTTTCTCTAGTGCTTATCTGTGAGAGAGAGGACCTTCATGCCCCTAACACATATTGTTTCATTCTTCTGCGCAGGGATATCTAGTTTTCCCAGACCCACTTACTGAAGAGACCATCCTTTTACAAAGCACATTCTCAGTGCCTTTGTTTGGTGATAAATGTCAGTTTACCTCTCGTTCCCTATTCTATTCCATTGGTCTCTGCTTTAATTTTATGATGATATAACATAGTTCCGCTAGATATTATTTGGAGGTATATTTTGAATCAGGTAATAAAATAAAATCTAGCTTATTCTTCATTAGGATTTTGTGCAAACATGTGGTTCTATGTGAATCTTAGGAACTATTTTTCTAGAAGAATGTCTTTGTGATTTAACAAGAATGACATTGAATCTGATTATCACTTTGGGAAATAGAGACATTTTGATAACATGGCTTGTTCTGATCCAGTGCTCTATCCTCTTTAATCAATCCTTAATAGTTTTCAGTATAAACATTCCATTTATTTTGTTAAATTTATGCATAAGTAATTTTTATAACTACTGTAGGTGGAATTAGGTTTCTTGATTTTGTTTAGATGCTCTCTGCTGACATAGAAAAATTATGTGCATTTCTGTACATTAATTTTTATAATCTACTTAATTAAATTATTAATTAATTGTAACAGTTTGGGTAGAGTCATTATGATCCTCTATACATATATAAAAAGGCCATACACAAATGTCCTTTTTCTCTGATCTCTTCAGTTGGAACCTAAAAAAGTATGGAATTTTGTCAAATACTCCTTCTATGTTGACTGCAAAGATCATTGTTTTTCTATCTACTCATGGATGTGAATCATCCTTATGCCCCTAGTATGAGTTCATTGATGCCAAACATGAAGAAATGGGCACAAACTCCCATCCCCATCAAGAAGCTATTTTTAGTTGATAGCTACTAGGAGTGAGAAAATCAGTTTTCTCCAATGGAGTGACACTGGGTACATCAACCACACTCCAGAACAGGTCCTATATACAGGAGTGATTGACCAACACAAAACAGACTCTATGCTTCTGTGTGTGTGTGTGTGTGTGTGTGTGTGTGTGTGTGTGTGTGTGTGTATGTGTGTGTCTGTGTGTGTCTGTGTGTGTCTGAGTGTTTGTGTATGTGTGTGTGTGTGTGTGTGTGTGTGTGTGTGCTTTTTTGTTCTGGGTTTTTTTCTACATTACTCTACACAGTAAGCACTATATGGAGTCTTTTTTTAAAATTTAAGATGCATCCTTTCCCCCCAACATCTCCCTCTTTTACTCCGATAAAAGGCTTTTTTTCTTATAACAATAAATACAATGCAAAACAATAATAACAATTACATAACAATTATGAAAATTGTAAAGTATAACATACATTCTCAATATCCAGTCCATATGTATTTGGCAACTAATAAGAATATTCCATTCTCTATCTTGATGAGTTCAAAATTCTATACCTAACTCAGTTTTTATCCTAACGTGTATTACCAACTTAAAAACATCTTCTTAGACCTAGAACAAAGAGAAAAAAATGTGTAGTTGGGTGAGTAGGGAGAAGGAACAATTTGCAAAGAGTTGGGGAAGGCAAAGAATATGATCAAAATATATTATATCAAAAAATGTTTAATTAAAATAATAAAACAAGCAATCTAAAGCTAGGTTTCCATTTTATTCTTCTAATGGAGAAAAGTACCATCTTGGATTTTTATTACCATCAATGTTTTTCTTTGAGTAAAATAGATGCATTTTAATGTATACATAGATTTGTTATTAATGAAGTCATTAATTCAGATTTTCTCCAGAAGCAGCAATTAGACACTTCCTTCCCAAATTTAAATTTCTCACATTCTTTGAACTTGAAAAATCTCTTTTAGGAGGTTTACATGAGGTGCACTGGATAATGAGTAATGAATATGCCAAGCTGTTCATCTCAACAAAGTCTGCAATAACAAAAGGTCACATAGAACTTTAATGTCCATCAATAGAATATAGATTAAATTTTGTTAAATACATACAATACAAGAAAATTAGATATAAAGTCTAGCATATTTATTAATTAAGCAAATTCAAATAGTTTGTGCTCAGGCACTGTACTAGGCATTAAAGAATAAAAAAAATAAAATAAAACATTAAAAAATACTTGCCACCAAATATGTGTGTGTGTGTGTGTGTGTGTGTGTGTGTGTGTGGTTGTTGGTCAGAGGTAATAAACAACAAAAGTATGGTTACCAATTATGCTTTATTTTCTTCTTTCACTTTTAAAATAATATAAGGAGATAGTATGGGATATTAAGTTGCTATATTTCGAATGAGAATGCCATTTTACTGGTGATATAGAATAATTTTTAATTGTCATTAAATGACAAAAGAAAAGCTCGAGTGGAGTGAAGATGGCGGCGACCTACACTGACGCATTCTGAACGCGGGGAAAAAAGAGCCATAAAAAACACAGAGTTACTGGGCACTGTGCAAAAACCGGAGGGGCTAGACCCCTCCCCGGGAACGCTCACAGCTCCCAAGGGACTGTTAAAAGTCCCAGGGCAAGG
>CAJQZJ010001224.1:33982-68764 GCA_907164525.1 Lophiomys imhausi
AAGAGACTACAAGCTGATAAATGATCCTGTCTTAATGGGTTTTGGAGGTTAGCCCCAGGGAATTCCTACTTTTCCTTTTCTGTATCCTTCTTCCTCTCCTATGTAGGAGTGCATGGGCTTGAGAAAAATGAGATATAGTCATAGCACAGGAAGGTCCAAGAAGAAGGGGCAGATTATTGCCCCAACAAAACTCCATTTTGTTCTAGCTGAATCAAATAATTTAAAGCAAAAAGTTGATATAGAAAAAAATAGTCTTGTGTGTCTGCTACTGACATCCATCACTTATGTTCTAACATCAGAAAAGCCATGCTTCATCTTTTTTGGGACATGATCTGAAGTTTGGAGTAAATACTTATGTTTTTTTTTCTTTTTTCTTTTTTTCTTTTTTTTATAATAATTTATTTTTTATTTCTTCAAGTTCCATCTCAATCACAATCCCCTCCCTACTCCGCCCTCCAGTCCCATCCTTCCACCCTCCTCCCCCTCAACCCCCCCATCCTCTTCTCTTCTTTTTTTTTTTTAGATTAAGGTATTTCTTTTTTCCCCCCAACAGCTCTCCCTTTCAGTTCAAAAAATGGTTCTTTTTCTTATAAATATAAATACAATACAAAACAACAGAAATAAATAGGCCACAATTATAAGAGTTATATGGCTTAGCATACATTCCCAATGTTTTATGTTTTAAAGATAGGAGAAAATTCCTCACACTTCTCTAGAAATATGTTCTTTAGCATGACTTCTGATTAGAACCAAGTTCCAAATGTGTAGTGATGAAGAAAAAAAGGCAAAGATGGGAAGTTTTGAGATCTTTTTTTTTCTTTTCTCAGAGGATACTTGTTTAGAATCCAGGTTGACACCAGACAGTCACTGCATTGTGAAGATCTAGATATCTGCAATGGTTTCATTTCTGCAGCTGGGATAAAACACTCTAACCAAACGTAGGAAAGGAACTTACTTTGTCTTACACTTCTGGGTCACAGTCCACCATTGAAGGAAAGTGGGGAAGGAGCTCAACACAGAAACTTGGTGGCAGAAGCTTGGAGAAACTTTGGTTCCTGGGGTCTTTCTTAACTACCTCTTTGTTTGTTTGTTTGTTTGGTTGGTTGGTTTTTCAAGACAGGGTTTCTCTGTTTAACAGCTCTGGCTGTCCTGGACTCACTTTGTAGACCAGGCTGGCCTTGAACTCGCAAAGATCCGCCTGCCTCTCCCTCCCAAGTGCTGGGATTAAAGGCGTGTGCCACCACCACCCGGCTGTTTTTTTTTTTTTTAAATACTTTATTTTTTTTTCTTCAAGTTACATCTCAGTCACAAACCCTTCCCTATTCCCCCTTCCTATCCCACCCTTCCACCCTCTTCCCCCCAGCAGTTTCCCCTTTCAGTCCAACAGATGGTTCCTTCTCTTATAACAGCAAATACTATAAAAAACAACAGATATAAATATGCCACATTTATGAGAGTTAAATGGCCCAGTATACCTTCCCAATGTCCACTTTATACATATTTGGCCCCTGACTTTAATATTCTACTATCTAACCATTTCCATGAGTTTAAAGGTCTATATTAACCATTTTTCCATTTTGGTTCCAGCCCCAAACAGGTTTACTACGACCCAAATCAGCAGGAAGTCACTTTAAGAGAGCGACGTCCCATGCCCAGAGGGTGGGGAGGGTGTTTCTCCACCCTTCTTTTTGGTTATTTGAAGGATAACTGAAAACTTTGATATTTAGGGGAAGAGATTACAAGCTGATAAATGGTCCTGTTTAATGGGTTTTGGAGGTTAGACCCAGGGAATTCCTACTTTTTCTTTTCTGTATCCTTCTTCCTCTCCTATGTAGGAGTGCATAGGCTTGAGAAAAATGAGACATAGACATAGCACAGGAAGGTCCAAGAAGAAGGGGCAGATTATTGAATATGCCCTTATACCTTTGTATACTGATACAAAATTAGTAATATATTTGGCTAAAGTGGTATTGACCATTGTTTATTGTGCAAAAATAAAATTGTATTGGATTACATCAGTATTGATCTTTGTATATTGATACAAAATTAAGATTATAGTTGGCCACAATGGTATTGACCCTTGTATATGGACGTAATATTAAGATTGTATTGGGCTACATAGGCATTGATCTTTGTATATTGATACATAATTAAGAGTATATTTAATCACAATTGAATAGATCTTTGTATATTGATACAAAATTAAACGTAACGCTTCCTAATGGTATCATACCTAGAGATGCTTAAAAATAAAATGTGAAACTCTGGCCTCTTGATACCAACCGTCTAAAACTGTCTAGGATAGTTAAGTAAAACAAACTCCTAGTCATGCAAACATGTCACTTTGTTAGCTACTATGACAGTCTATCACAGATATTCTCTAAGCTACTCAGTAATCAAGTTGTTAAGAGACAAGCAACATTTGCTTATCTAAATACAAGAGATGGATAGGGCATCTTCAAAAACCCCAAGAGATCTGCAGAATATGGCATTCAAAGATGTTACCTTAAATTAAGATTTTCTAGTTTTTTGATATTGAGACATATCAGCGCCTGACAGCACCCCTTATTCTACTCCAAGTAGAAGATAAGCATCAAAGAATCTCCAGGGTGAGATGGTTGAATTAGTGGCAAGCCTATCTCTTGGCATGAAAAAACTCCTTGCTCCAACTGCAGACAGACTGCTGTCCAAAAAGGACAAAACTTGGTAGCAGGGAAGTCGACAGCCTAGCTCTGCCAAGACAGGGTAGGTAAGTCCTTCATAATCCCTGCTCTACAACAAATGTCTGTCAGAGAAACAGGACCCAAAGGTTGAAGACTGATGCAGGAATGTATGGA
This sequence comes from Lophiomys imhausi, assembly GCA_907164525.1. Taxonomy (NCBI): domain Eukaryota; kingdom Metazoa; phylum Chordata; class Mammalia; order Rodentia; family Muridae; genus Lophiomys; species Lophiomys imhausi. Next base: position 36,820 of record CAJQZJ010001224.1, read on the forward strand.
GAGAAAATGGGAACTGTCCAGGCAGTCACTGGTATGTCATTTCTTAGTTTTGGAAGCTGCAGGCCCTGCACTTCCTATATAAGCAGATATATTTATCCCTCTCAGGTCTCTGAGGTGGTTGAAGAATAGACAGCTAGAGTCTCATAGTTAAATTTTGAGTTGTTTAGGAATCAAGAGGGTGTTATAGATCTAAGAAGATACTCTTAAAATTGTGTTGCACGTTAGTATGAATGTTGAGTCAGAACTAGCTCTTTCTTAACAGGCTCTTTCTTAACTAGCTCTCTTATGCACCCCAGGAACACCTGTATAGGGATGGTGCTGCCCACTTGTGGACTGGGCCCTCTTACATACATCAATTAATAACCAAGACAATCAATCTCCCATGGATATGCCCACAGGGAATTCCAACCTAGTTTCATTGAGGCATTCCTCTTAGATGGCATTAGGCTGTGTCAAGTTGATAATAATGAGAAAATATCACAGTGACTAGGAAAAGTGGAGTCAAAAGCAACAGTATCGTTTTTCTGTGGCTCCATCGGAAGGAAATTGATTTGACAAATGCTTGGGTGGCGGTTGTCATCACACTAACTTGAAATCAGCTTAGCATCCAGCATACAGTAAGATTTCATGTTCCTGGTGACCACTTTCACCCTGATGATGGAAGTGCTCTTTATCCTGATTAACCAATGGCACCACAGACGTTAGTGGCAGTACTATTTATCTTGTTAAAATAAGGCACAGTGTAAATATTATTAATCCCAGTACTTTGGAGGTAGAGGTGGGGGATTTTCTGTGAGTTGAAGGCCAGCCTGGTCTACACAGTGAATTCCGGGTCAGCCAGGCTACAAAATGAGAATCTTTCTTACGAACGAAAACAACAACAACAATTAACTGAAGCCAAGCATGATGGTGACACATACCTGTAATTCTAGTACTAGGGAGACTGAGGCAAGACAACTGAAAGTTCAAGTTCAGCCAGAGTTATCTAGCAAGATCCTCTCATATCATCATTAATAATAATAATGATAATAATAAATAGTGGAAAAAAGTAAGGAGGAGAAGGAAGAGGAGAAGCTGCAGCACATATCCATATTTTCTTACTTTTGGATCTGCCATGTTAGCTGTCAACCTAAGGAGAAACCTTTTCAACAACCTAGATACTTAATTATGAACAATTAGGATCTTGTTTTCAAGATACCAAAGATCATACACACATATTAACATAGACATCTATGCATAGGTAAAATATAACTAGTGGAAGAGCTTTTTTCAGAGATAGCTCGAGGATAAGCCAATCCATCATGTGGAAAGGAAACATCACCAGGTCAGAGGAAAGATTACCTTTGTGGGTACTATGATCTCCTTACATGCAGTCAAACTACAACTAGGAGGCAACATTCAAATGTCAGGAGCCAAATAAAATTCTCCCTTTGGTTTCCAAAATACACCAAATTATCTTACCAGGTATTTATGATTAATTTCCTCTATTTAACACATCCAAATGTCACCATTTGTTTTAATGCACCTGTACAACTAATATATGATGCAGCAATCTGTTATGCATTCTAAATGGTAATTAATTTGCTCCCAGAGGCCTGTTTGCTGTACGAGGCCACATACACATACACCAAGTGATGCTGGGTTTCCTTGCTTGTTAACAATTGTCTCTGATTGGCTTTAATAAAATGCTGAGGCCTGTGATTGGGCAGAGAGAGATGTAGGAAGGTTTGTGGGCTTTGGGGGCAAGCAGGAGGATAAGACAGAAAGAAGTAAGGGGGAGGAAGAAGACATGCCAGGAGTTAGATAGAAGAACATCATTCCACATGGCCTGGAACATCGACATAGTATGCCAAGGGGGTGTACGTATATATTGGGGTTTTATTTAGGGAATATCATTAAAAGGTAGCTTAGATGGACTAAGATTGCACAACACAGGCTAAGGTTTGATAAAATCCATCAGGTGTCTGTGTGATTATTTATAAGTGGGCTAAAGGATGACTCTGTTGTCTAATAGCCATACATATGTATATGTGCATCAATTCTAATTATTATTATTTCACTCAACACACATTTTTCTAAACATATCCATGATAGTCTTCCTGGTGTCCAGATAAGTTGCATGGCTCTGCAGTAATAAAGTGTAGCTAAGACAGCAGAGTGTATTTTTTCTACCCCCCCCCTTTGAAATTTCTTTCCCTTGTTTCATTTACTAAATTCTGCTTCCAAGATGAAAAATACCATGCCTACTAAAACTGGCCCCCATTTGGATGTCCTGAAACTTAATTTTCTTCTTTAATAGTGAATAAAGGAAGCCATTTTTTTATGAGTGCTATTTTATCTGCTCATGGGAAGTCTTCAAATCTTAACTCTCTTTTCTGCCCTCACCCAAATATTTGCATAATCTCTGAACTTGTCTCTCTTTCCCTATATCATACCCTAACATTCAGATATGTACATACACCCATGAACACACACAAGAACACGCACCATGCACACATATGTATGTTAGTATTCACTATTCTCTTGTTGCTGTGACAGAACACCAGGCAAAAGCAATTTATAGTAAAAGGGGGTTGTTTTGCTTTACAGATTAAATTTACAGTCCACCATGATGGGGAAGTTATGACACTAGGGGTGTGTTGCAGCTGATCACATTGCATCTGCCATCAGGAAGCAGAGAGGTGGGGTGAATGTTATACTCAGTTTGCTTTTCTCCCCTTTTTGTAAGCCCAGGGACTCTAGCCCATGGGAAGATTCCACCTTCATTTAAGGTAGGTCTTCCTACTGAATTAACTCAATCTAGAAACTCCTCAATAGATGTGCCAATACGATTGTTTCCATAGTGTTTCTAATCAGAAAAATTTGGGGGTGTCCTTAAGGGTGATTAGAACCTTTCTTGGCTCTTGATGACCTTAGCTTGGTACAGGGGGCACTTGATACTTACAGGAGCACAAACTTTCAATGAGCCAGCCCTTATTCAGGCTCCTGTCTCACAAAATTGAGATATGACATTCACAGATCACAGAGGGTAGGGTTTGGGCAGAAATGCTTTATTTGAAAGACCTTATGAGAAGGAGGGAAAGGGCAGAGCTTCAGTGCAGCAGGAGGGCTCAGAGAAAATGGGGTTCCGTAAAGCTGTTTGTCTAAGGCATTTTAACTGACCTATGGTTGAAACTGGGGCAAGGTAAAAGGGGAGGCATCTTACTGTTGATAAAGTCAAGAGATGTGCAGGAACCCTCTCTACATTCCAGGTCTGTCTTCATATAGAGCTTTCAGACAAGGGCAAGAATAAAAAGAGATCAAGAACCAGAGCTCTCTTCTGGATTTCCTGGTCTCCAGGAAAGACTTTCTTAGGATTGCTACTTCAGAGTACCTGTCCTATCCTCCCAGTTTCTGCCTCCTGTTGCATTCAATTCTATATCCCATCAAGTCAACGGTGGGATTAACCATCATATCAGAAAACTCTCTCTCTCTCTCTCTCTCTATATATATATATATATATATATCACTGTTCAAATGAGACTAGGTGGAGAACAAGAGAAGGTAAGATGATATTTTTGAGAAAATAACCTGAAATGGTGGAAATTCTAAAAAGAGAGTATCACAGCAGGGAAAATGATTAACACGATCTGCTCTGTGTCCTGCATTCTGCCATCTCCCAAAGCAGTTAGAGAAGGTACTAGAGTTGCATGCCTATGTGTGAAGCAGATTGCAACTTAGCAATACTATAGTTATTAGATAATATATTACTACTACTAGGACTTAAAAGGGAATGCAACGATTCAATAGTTTGAAATCATCAGAAAAATGTTTATGAAAGGGGGCTGGCTTGAACTAGTCTTCAAATAACTAAGATTTAGATGCGTAGACGTCTCCAGAAAGGCCTTTCCTGGCAAAGGACACATCATAGTGCAGACGTAGGTAGGAAGAAATGAGGAAACCATGGGGTGGGGGGGGGAGAGGGAAGGAGAGAACCAAAAGAAACAGAGTGGACATCTGTAGTGCAAGCTTGGGCTCTTCAGAGAGGAGGGGGCTGTGCAGGAAGCCTGTCTGCTTGCCCAGGTCACAGGTGGGATGAGAGGCTCCTCATTTAAAACAACAGCTGTTTTTTACCAAAGTATTGTTCTTTGACTGAATGGACCACCTCAGGATAGTTGTGTAGACAGATGTGCAGACAAAACATCTTCAACAAATGGTGCTGGTCTAACTGGATATTGACATGTAAAAGAATGAAATTAGACCCATACTTATCACCTTGCACAAAACTTAAGTCAAACTGGATCAAAGACCTTAATATAAAGCCCAACACACTAAATCTAATAGAAGAGAAAGTGGGGAAAAGCCTCAAACTCATTGGCACAGGTGGCAACTTCCTGAACCGAACACCAATAGCTCAGGGCCTAAGACCAACAATCAATAAATGGGACCTCATGAAACTGAAAAGCTTCTGTAAGGCAAAGGACACAGTCATTCGAACAAAACGGCAGCCTACAGATTGGGAAAGATCTCTACCAACCCCAGAGAAATTCTGACACAGGGCTAATATCCATAATTTATAAAGAACTCAAGAAATTAAACATAAAAAAACAAATAATCCAATCAAAAACTGGGAAACCGAGAATTCACAAAGGAGGAATCTCTAATGGCAGTGAGACATTTGAAGAAATGTTCAACATCCTTAATCATCAGAGAAATGCAACTCAAGATGACTCTGCGATTCCATCTCACATCTGTCAGAATGGCTAAGATAAAAAATTCTAATGACAGCACATGCTGGCGAGGGTGTGGAGAAAGGGGAACACTCCTTCATTGTTGGTGGAAGTGCAAACTTGTACAACTACTATGGAAATCAGTCTGTTGATATCTTAGAAAACTTGGAATAACTCTACCTCAAGACCCAGCCATATCACTTCTGGGTATACATCCAAATTATTCCTCACCAAACCACAAAGATATCTCCTCATCTATGTTCATAGCAGCATTATTTGTATAGCTAGAAACTGAAAACAACCCAGATGTCCCTCAACCGAGGAATGAACAACAACAACAAAAAAAAAAACTGTGGTACATCTACATAATGGAATACTATTCAGCCATCACAAACAACGAAATTGTGCAATTTGCAGACAAATGGATGGAACTAGAGAAGCTCATCCTGAGTGAGCTAACCCAGACTCAGAAGGATGAACATGGCATCTACTCACTTATAATTAGATTTTATCCATATAGTACAGGATAACTATCCTACAACCAACACACCAAAAGAATCAGAAACATACACTTTGTTACCTATTAATGGGACAATTTGCCCTAGGGGTGCTGACTTGTAGGCCCTCAGTGCAAGAGGAAGCTCTTAGCCCTCATATGACTGTTGAATTGAGAGGGGCTGATATATAAGGACACTCCACATTGAAGGAGTGGGATGGGTGTGAGAGTTAGGAGAGGGTGGGAGGGTGGAACCAGTAGAGGTGGAAAGAGGGCACTATGATGGAGATGTAACTTGAAGTAATAAATAAACATTTAAAAAAATTAAAATGTAACAAAAAGAATATCTGATAATTTTATCTTTGTTCAGAAATAGAAATCTTCAAAACTTCAGGTGCAAGATTAAAAATCTAAACAAAAAGCAGTCATTTTTCTTTCTCTACATTCAAAGGACAGTGACCAGCCTGGGGTAAGCCAGAAACAAGCATATCTGCATATTAGCCATAGGAATCACAAACACCAATAGCTCACTGGATACCTTGAAGCTTCAAGACTGAGATAAATCACATCTGCCCAATCAAATCTTGAGATTCATGTTTAGTAAGTCAACATGTTCTTCACCCCTGAGGGAAATCAGAGGTAGATTCAGTGGCCTCCTCCTAAAGGCCACCTTTAATGTATCTATTCAAATAGAGAGTCACCCTTTGTCCTCAGAGACTGTAGATTTAAGAAAGGGCGGGATAGGAAGGGGGAATAGAGAGGGGTTTGTTACTGAGATGTAACTTGAAGAAAAAAAATAAAGTATTTAAAAAAAAAAAAAAGAACAAAGCCAGGCTGTAAATGAAGGAATGGGAGTGTGGTACAGTATCAATATTCCCAATGCTGAATTCAGAGGCCAACAAAGGTTTAGTAACATGCAGACCATCTGCCTAAGCTTGACAAAAAGTATAGTTGAAGAGTATCCTCACTCACAGAATGGGCATAAGAAAACACCAAGTGCTACCCCAGAGAGTTTTAATACAAACACAGACCAGAGGGGAATAGAATAAGAGAATTCTTTGATCCCTGCTCTAAGCCCAAATAGAAATATTGAAATGTCCTGCAAAGTGACTGACATAAGGCCAAGCAGCTAGTGGTGGCAACACAGGACCTTGGACCTCTTCCCATCACACTCTCCCAATCCTGCAAGACCGCCTTTGTATGCCACGTTATATACTGCTTATTTTCCCTTCTTCCCCACGTGTGTAATTTTCTCATTTTACTGTGGTTTGAAGTATTGCAGACTTTTTAAATTTTGGATTATATGATAAGTCATACACTCAATAATCTATATTACTGCAAATTTAGAGAAACAATCTTGGAATGTGATGTATGGTAATTCAAGGTTAAGTAGAAAACAAGAGAAGGAATTTGCCAAAAAAAAAAAAAAAAAAAGATCTGTCTTCAGAATGCTACGACAGTCCCTTTGCCTTGCCAAAAGCATGCAGAAAATAAGTAATTCCCACGGTGTATTTTGCTGGAGCTGATCCAGAGGCAGGTGACATTTGCTCTGTTTGAGTCCTTGCCTTATTGCAGACTTCTGGGCCCTGTGTGGGCTTCAACAAAGCCTGTGCATATGAAAGACTGATGCTAATGATGGCTGCTGGGATACCTCACATTTGTTGTTCAATCCTCTGACATTTATGTTTCCATTCTGCTTTGTTTTGTTTTGTTCTGTTCTGTTGCTTTATTCAGCTAGACCCTTTACATGGCACCCTGCCCAAGAGAAGATGGGTTTTTTATTGGTTTTTTTTTTTTTTTTGCTTGCTTGTTTGTTTATTTGTTTTCCCTGACCTGGTAATGACACTGGGTCCAGAGGCACATTTGCAAGGCAAAGAAAGAGAGAGGTAAGTAGAGTTCTCTATAAAATGTACATCTGTTGGAGCCAGGGTTGCACCTGCAGGGATTTTTCAGTTGAATAAATTCCAGGCAACTACGTCCCTGCTGTGCCCTCTTTAGGCATGACATCTACTGGTGTACAGCCAGCGAACAAGTGACCTCAGATTTGATGCCATTTCATCCCCTCCAGATTACATGTGAGACCTGAAAAATGGATAATCTGGCCAGAATAAGCCAGCATTGACCTCTGCTCCCACAATAGGTATTTAAATATCAAAGATGTCTTTCAACTCTCCCCTCCCCCTAGAAAGGCTGCAATTTTTTAAGAACATGCTATTTACATAGAACCTTTTAGATTTGTATTATTGGTTTTGTTTTTGTTTTGTTTTAGAAAAGATTCCTGATTTATTAGCAATGTGGATTTAGAGAGGTATATAAAATGCATTATTTTCAAGCTGGACTGGAGCTGGAAAGAACTAAGAATGCTTTGTCTTTGAATCAGACACACACATGCGTGGTCCAAATACAATATCACCAAAGAAGAAATAAAAAGAAGCAGGGCAGAATTATCTCTGCTTAACAGGTATTATCAGTGCTGACATGTTCTTCCATGAATGCAAGATGAACAACAGAAGAACATCTGAGGAAACACTGAAGTGGTTCTTTTGTGAATTGCAAATGAAGAAAAGGATGTGATAATGGAGATCTTATGTCAGCATCTGGTGCAGATCAATTGGTTCCTCCTCTCTCCTACTAGTCCATTTCTCTGTATGACCCTGCCCTGGTCTTGTCCTGTGAATCTGAGCGCTGGGGATCTGCATCTTCCAGGTCAGTTTATGTCTGCATCTGTCTGGGCTTGAAGATGAAAACCATCCTAGGAGGCTGGGAAAGAGCAAAGCCAGACTGTTTCCTCCTGCCTCCTACGATCTGCAGATGCTGAATTCCTCCCTGTGTATCTATGTCTCCAGTGGCTGCCTGATTGGCCATCATGTGGAGCCAAGGTGCTCTTGGGGTTCCTGTTCCTCTATTTCCACATTCCCTTGAAGGCTGAGGCTGCTAAAAAGCCACCTGGGAACACCTCATTCTCCATTTGCTCAAAATGCTGAAATGGTTCCTCTCCTTGCAGTCTCTTTTGATGAAGCATCTGGGGCAAATTCTGGTCTCTGGCAGAGCTTGGCTAATAAACCATCACAGAGTTTCAAAGCAACTTGGGAAATCCATTGCAGATCTGCATCTGAAAAACAAAGAAGTCCATGATTGGAGAGGAGAAAGGGCAGGTCCTAGACCTCTCAATCAGCAGCTCCAAGCAGCAAAATGTTAGCTGTATCTGTCTGGTCCTCTGCAGCACTATGCCTACTCCAATGCTATTGGCTGATAAAACAGAGAGCAACCGAAGTGTTGAGTCAGATGAGAGTGAAAATCCTTTGTATAATCTTTGTGTTTCTCACATGTTACAAAGCAGGACATAATGTGTTGGTTAAACATGGATGGCCACCTGGAGTGTAGAGTTCTGTGTGGTCATGTCACACTTTTAACATGACTCAACTGAATTATCAAATATTCTCATTCATGTGTAATACCATGTTTTAGAGCTCAGTGGTAGACTGTGGAAGAGCAGAAAAGAAAGCATGGTTCTTCAGATGGACTGAAGTTACCAGAGATTCCCAAGGCCACACGCAGCTGCATCCCTGAGCCCAGAACTTGCCTCCCTGGTGTTGGCTTTTATACATATAAACAGAATAACGCATCGAATACATGTTTACATCCTCCTGTCTTCAGCACCTCAGTAAGTCTATGAAACAGAAAATTAATGCTATAATCTCTCCTCCAGTACAGTCAGTGATAATCCACATGAAAAAAAATCTCCAAATGAAACTTTAAATTTTCATATTGTTCTTGTTTTAACTTTTTTGTATGAGCACAAAAAGTATTAGAAATTTACTGCCACTTCCTGACTGATGCTTGATTTGATGGGAAACATGACACTGAAAATGGGTTTCCAGTCTCTTCCTTCCACTTGGTAATTGTTGAACAATTTTTCTTTCTTTTTTTTTAATCTTTTGATCTTTGACTACTTTGAAATTTTTTTCAGTGTTGCCTACAACTTTAGGGTTTCAGAAAATGTCCTCCATATATCCACAGTTAAAATGTCCTTTTTTCAGGATCGGACAGTTACATATTTTGTAATCCAAGTTCCATGTCCTAATTCACCCAGGGTCTTTTCCTATACCTGAACATTTTACCAATATAACTGACCTGGTTGATGTTTTCTTGACTCCTAATAAAGTTCCTGACAGCTAAATATTTGAATGATGAATAGGAGCTTGGTGGCCATTTCCTTCAAGTTCTTGGTTGTCATCTCTGTCCTTACTATGAGATCTCATCATGCCTACTGTTCAAATCTGCTTAGAAGCATTGCTTTCTATCTTATTTGTTTCTGTATAAAGACACCTTATTTTAAATGCACTGCCTATATGCTATTGTAACTCAGTTATTGTTTGACATTAAAAAATAGCTTCAATTTTTTGATATCACAACTAAGAATAATTAATTTGCTATTGTAAATGTGCTTTGAAGGGACATTCTTTTTCTCCCATGGAGTCCAATTTTGAGGACGTATCTATCAGACCATAGTAAATGTATACTAAGGTAAATCAACTTCAAATTTTCACTCATCTAAAGCAACTACAGTTCATTTCTTCCTAGGAGGTTCTTCTTGTGATCATGGTCCAGGCTGATGGAGCAGGCATCATCCCAAGCACTTGTCTTTGTTGTCTCGGGAGCCCAAAGTTCTGAAGAAACCAATGACATACTTCTGCCCAAATGTGGTGTGGACCTTATCTGCTTACAATGGAGCTGTTCATCTGGCCAGCCACACCTATTCCTGGAAAATGCAACACTGTGGACTCCAGCATTAAGAAAGTCAGATCCACTTTCAATAAAGCCTGCTCCACCCCTGGCATAAGGTTCTTGACAGCCTCATCTAATGCTTCTTCATTCAATGCAGGGAACCTTGCTCTGAATGAGGCAAAATCTTTTTCTGTTTACTTATGAGGAGAAGCAGAATGAGATTTGAGTAAAATGTTGTTTAGAAAAAAATATGGAAAGAGGATGAGAAAGGGAGATGACATAGAAAACATAGGAAGAAAACAAGATGACAGAAAGAAGCAAAGAAAACATTTTCTAGTGTATTCATTACAGAGTTAAAAGGTACAGCCAGCTACAGCATATTTAGAAGTTATTTTAGAAAATTTCAGCTTGTCTTAGAAATCTCCACAATCAAGGGGATTCTTAGAAGAGCTTTTATGCTTTTATGGATGTTCCCTGATCACACAAGAGCAGCGAAAATCCATAGTTGAGCGCTCAGCTATTTGCAAAGTGAACCTATGGCTAACATTCTGTAGTAGCAGGAGTGTCCCCTTGTAAACACCAGATTCATGGCCCTAAGAAGTTCAATGATCAGAGAAGCCATTTCTCTGAGGAGGTTCTCAGTGGGGCAACGAGGCAGGGAGGGGAGAGGTGCTGTTGATAAACACTGAATGGAATGAAAAGAACACAATGATCAAAAAAAAAAAAAAAAAAAAACAGAAATGGTTCCAAGAAAAGGATCCATTAAGGAGGGGTCCCTGACTCTGATGGGTGGTAGAATCCCAGGAAGTGTTTTTGTTTGTGTGTTGTCTGACCCTCTGTTGGTCATGGCCTTTTGCACTTTGGATGACATTCCAATCATGTTAGAGTCTCAACAATAACTAGAACAAGCAGGCAGGGATGGGGAGGTGTGAATCATTTTTTTTCCAGGACTAATTCAGAACACAACATAGTGGAAAGCAAGCTGTGGTCAGGCCACCCGTGCCAGCACGCCACCAGGCAAGCTCAGGGAGCCAAGATGTTGCAGAAAGACTTCAACACACAGTTTTTGTCATTGCCAGGTGTAGCAGATGGCATCTCCTGGACATAGCTGCTCGTTAGCCTGGGGCACCTGCTCACAGGGAGCAGCCTGGCACACTCCACTGCCACTCCCTGAGTTCAGCTTCTGTGGACAAATCAGAAAGCCACCAAGACAAGAACCAGTGTCAGGAGCAGGAGTGCTTGACCAGTGCACAGAAGGTCTGAAATCGTATTCTACTTTTCCTGAAAGGAAAGAAAATATACTTTTGACTTATAATGTCTGAATTCTTAAGTATCTGAAATAAGCTGCTATTTTAAAGATCTCAATTCTACCTGTGGATGAAGCAAAGTTTTCCTGGGAAAGAAGTTGCTAAGTGTGGCTCACTTGATTGACATCCAGGAAACTAATAACCTCATGTGATTTTAAAAGTTAACAAACGTGCCCTGTTTAATGGGCCCATTGACCTCTTGGCAGTATGGATGTGTTCTTGTGGAACACTAGGAGGTGGGGCAGTGATGGTAGAAAGAGTATAATGGGAATCTCCCACAGAGAAAATCTTTGTGAACATTTCCCCTTGAACTGTGCTGATAACTCAGCGTGGGCAGAACTGTGAACTTCTGGCTCCATACCTGGAAGGGGGGTCCTGTTCATTGGGCTCCTGCTGAGGCCTGAGCTCAGGTTGGCAGAGACAGTGTGTGGCTATCAGAGAGTCCCATGTTCCCTATTTACTTGGGGCCTCTCTCACAGGGTCACCATATGCTGTGGAGTCTAGGAAATAGGCTTTGCTTACAAGACAAAATCCACTGAAGTGTCCATGTTCAAATGTTCATGGAGCATGTGAACATGGGGGTGAGGCTTCTAAAGTTTTTGTTTAATGCTCAAAAGAATGTATCCAAAAGGGAGCAGGCATATGGGCATCTAAAATGACATTGTTGGTTACTTGAGAGATTGCTCAATGGTTAGCACTGCTTGCTTCTCTTTCAGGGGACCTGAGTTTGGTTCCCAGCACCTACATCAGATGGCTCACAACCTCCTATAATTCAGGATCCAGATGATCAAGTGTTCCCTTCTGGACTTTGTGGTATCCACAAATATATGTGTGAGCATAAACAAACACACACATCAAAATGAAAGCTCTAAAATAAATAATTAAAACCTCAAAATGCTATTGTTATATCCTCTGACTGGTTTCTTCAGAATATGAAATGTTAAATGGCAGAAGAATGTTCTTTCAGTAACAATGCTAGGTGATACTAGCATTTCTATGTGTCTAGGCTAACACAAAGAATATTTCTTTCATTAGCGCCTTGCATATATGTACATACACACTATTTGTCTGTGTGTGCACTGTATATTATAAGATAATAATCTCAGTACAATACTGCTACTGAAAGTGTGACCTGCAACCAGAGCCCAAGAGCTTGCTGAAACAGAACATGAGAGAACAGGACAGGTTCACTAATCAGAATTTACATTTCAGCAACATTCCCACAGACTCACACACACACACACACACAGACCAGACATGAGAGAAGCCACACCCACAAACACACTCATCCTATCCTGGCAATTTAAAAGAGACAGGGAAAGGAAATGCAAAAACAAAAAACTCATCTTTGCATTCCTATGATGAAGGTGACATTACAACAAATGTCTAGACAAGGTCCCAGTGAGGAAGGAAAAATAAAACAAGGCCAGCTGAAATGGGGTCTCGGGTACTTCCTAGTTATTCTTTGAACCAGTTATCTCCATGGTGACAGCAATGAAATTTTCACAATTTCTTACTACAGTCTAATTGAATTACCCAATTTAATTACGATGCTTTTATATAACACTTACTATGGGCAGAAGCGTTCTCAATCCCTTAGAAATATCAAGTAGTACAGTTTTCATAACAAGTCTGGCAGGAAGTGTATGAAGGAAGACCATTTTACAGAGCAGAAAAGTGATAAACCAAAAGGTTCGGTTATATACTGACGGCTGCATTGATGACCAAGAGCCGGTGAGTAATGGAAGCCACAGAAAGCTAGGTAATTCAGGGTCTGGTAAAATAAGGCCAGTTTCTTTATAAGTGCTGGAGAGCCATGGAACTTGAATGTAGGCATTCCAAATGTCACATATTTTCCAGGCCCTTGTCATATTTTGGAAGTCGATGTCACCTTTGCTTTACACTTAATCATAAATAAATGTTTATTGCAAAATAAAAAATGATCCATTTACCTTCTATTTGGAAACTGGTGCTTCTGGCTTCTTGCTTCACTCATGGCTGTATTACAAGTGACCCTGCCTGAGAAGCACTGAGCACATCTTGCCTATGGTCCTTATGCGGCAGCAAATTCAGCCATACAACCAAGAGCCTAACACCTGAGGGCCCTGCTGAGTGACACCGAGAATTTCCAGACCACAACTTGTGTGTTGGAAATCCTGTTGAGGACTGAGAAGAGAATCATAAAGGACCAATCTTAATAAGTCGTAATTAAGTCAGCAGAGTCAAGCATGGTTGGAATCTGGAATAGCTGCACTTAGCCGGAGGATGCTTACCAGTCACATTCAATGCTTGTCTTAGGTAGTGGTACTCACTACAAAAGCTGATACGTTTGGGGACTGACATATTCTTGCAAATCATATGTACTTGACCATTTTTCAACATCAGACCTAAGTTTTTGCATTATGGTGCCACTGTTTGACAGATATTATCAAATTGTCAAAACATCTGATTAGATGGAAGCAAAATAAAACAGGTTTTGTTTGTTTGGTTTTTGGAGCTAGCTACCCTGACTTTAACTACTAAGGACACATAAATGTATTTGAATTTCTTACTGTGTTAGGAAAAACAAAAATCAGCAATGTCACTGGAAGAGCAAGACTAGAAGGTAAACTTACCTGGGTGCGTTTGAATTATTTGGCTTTATAAATATCAGAACAAAGCCAGTTTTTCCAACCGGTGTCATACAAACTGCTCTGTGGAGGAGATGCTGATGCGAATCAAGTTGGAGGAGACTCGCTTTCCTCCACCAGACATCACAACAACTTAAGCTTGGTGGGTAAGAGCAGGAGTTCAGAGTTCAGTCAGCCCAGCCAAGTGGCTGGTTTCCCTACCTGGTGGTTGAGACCTCATAGGGCGGTATGAAAACGAAACAAAAATGTTTACAAAACAGTAAGAGCCAACCTCACTCCTACTCTTTCATGTGTAACTTCTTGGGTTTGCAATATTGGGCTCCACATTTCTCAGCACTCAAACACACCAGCCTCCCTCAAATCATTGATCCGGTCAGTAGGTTCACCGAGAAGGCATGAGACAAAGAGAAGCCTCCATCAATAATTTTATGCCATGTAATGTGGAGACAGTCACCAAATACTCGCAGTAGGAAAGGTGGCTACTTCTGGGAATCCTACTGCTTGACTCCTTTACCTAGACAGGTCAATAGTCACTGTACACTGTGCCCATGCATGCTATCTCAGGGACATGTACATTCATAGGTCCTAGTCACTAAAATCTAACATCCTTAGAAAGACAAAATAGTTATTTTTAGTCCCCCAAAAGTGCAATTCAGATGTTTTATGCTGAGGTGGTTTGACTAGGAATTGCACCCATTGGTTCATATATTTGAATGCTTGGCCCATAGAGAGTGGCACTATGTGGAGGTGTGTCCTTGTTGAGGTAGGTGTGGTCTTAAAGGAAATGTGTCACTGAGGTGGGCTTTGAGGTTTCAAGTGCTCAAGTCAAGCCAAGCATCTGTCTCTTTCTGCTGTCTGTGGATCCAGATAGAGAACTCTTCGCACCTCTCCAGAACCATGTCTATCAGCAAGCCTCCATGCTTCCTGGCATAATAATGGACTGAACCACCGAAACAGAAGCCATCTCCAAAGTCAATGCTTTCCTTTATAAAACTTGCTGTGGTCATGGTGTTTCTTCACAGCAATAGGATGTTAACTAAGACACATGCTAATTGCACAAAGTGCTTGCCTACAAGTTTTAAAGAAGGTGAGGTTCCAATCAAAGTCAGTAGAAAACATCCAAAAGCTAGGCAATGTACAGAAGGGAATGAATGTAAGCCTGCTTCCCCCTCCAAAAAAAAAAAAAAAAAGATCACCTCATATCATCCCTCCAACACCTCCCTCAGAGTCCCAACTTTCATGAGTTTGAGCAGGTTTGAAGTTGGGCTTCACATGCTCTCACACTGCCTCCACCTCCTTTCTGTGTCTTTCACCTGCATATTTACCAGGCTCAAGGATTCTGTCTTGCTTGCCTTTCTTTCTGGAAGATTCTATCCCAAGTCAATATGGGAGCTTGCTGTAGTCAGCTCTCAGACTGAGTGCCTATTGACAGTCTGCCCTCTTCTTGTACACAGGGTCTTTCTCTGCTTCTTCCTAGTACCTCTCATTTATGAATATTACTTGCCTATAGCTGGGTTTGGTTTAAGATGGAACCAATAGCTTTACACAATGCTCATTCCAACAACAAGATGGAAAAGGGTCATCCAGGTTGGGCTTTAATTTTCATACTAGTTTTCCCCCTGATATCAGACTAGATGATCTCTCCTGGCCCATATGCTAATATGTGGGAGCCTGGTAGAACAGGATGAAGGAGCAAACACACAGGGAGGTGAAAAATCTGGTCCAGTACACTTGTGGTATTTTTCTGACACAACTATATATTACTGTATAAATTGGGTTAGGTTTTTGTCTTGTTGCATTTTTTTAAAGATTTTTGTATGGGTATACGTTGTTGGAGATTGAAGCTGAGCTTATACATCATAGGTAAGCTGCTACCATGGAACTCTACCCTTAGTCCTATTTTTATTTGTTTTTAATTTCAAGACAGGTTCTCACTTAGTTGCCTGCAAGTGGTCTTGAGCTTGGAACCACCCCCACCTTAGCCTCCTGAATATAGGGGGTTTTAATTCTGTCACAAGAACTAGATGTTCTCCTAGTTTTAAAATGTGCTATTTGGTGGCTAAGATCAAAAACTCAAATGACAGCACATGCTGGCGAGGGTATGGAGAAAGGGGTACCCTACTCCATTGCTGGTGGGAATGCAGGCTTGTGCAACCACTATGGAGGTCAGTCTGGCAATATCTTAGAAAACTTGGAATAGCTCTGCCTCAGGACCCAGCCATACCACTTCTGGGTATACACCCAAATGCCTCTTCACGGAATCATAAGGAAGTTTCCTCATCTATGTTTATAGCAGCCTTATTTGTAATAGCTAGAAACTGGAAACAACCCAGATGTCCCTCAACTGAAGAATGGGTTAAAAAACTGTGGTACATCTACACAATGGAATATTATTCAGCTATCAGTAACAATGAAATTATGCAATTTGCAGCCAAATGGTTGGAACTAGAAAAGCTCATCCTGAGTGAACTAACCCAGACTCAGAAGGACACATATGGCATCTATTCACTTATAGTAGGAAGGATTTTAGCTATATAGTAGAAGGTATCGATACTACAACTAACACACCAAAGGGAACTCGGACATAGACTTCTTATTTTTAATTTTTATTCTTTATTTATTTTTTATATATTAGTTATATTTTTTTCTATTTTTTAGTATTTTTTATCTATTGTATGCTTATTGGTTTGTTTGTTTAGTAGTTCTCTCTCCCGGGCAACGAGACACTTTTCACTGATGGTACTGCTTCGTAGATCCCCAATGAATGAAGAGGCTCTTGGCTCTCATATGACCTCTCAACTGAGATGAGGGACTGTTATATAAGGACACCCCACCCCAGAAAAATGGGATTGAAGGATTAGGAGGTAAAGAAAAAAAAATGAAATGTGATGTTTCGGCCTTTTACTACTAATTGTCATAAACTGTTTAGGATAATTAAGAAATGCAAACTAATGGTTATGCAAGCCAGTCATTCTGTTAGGTACTATGACAGCCTATTATAGTTACTTGCTAAGCTAATCAGAAATAAACCTGCTAAGAGACAAGCAACATCTGCTTACCCTAATATAAGAGATAGATAGGGCCTCTTCAAAAACCTCAAGAGATCTGCAGAATATGGCATTCAAAGATGTTTTCGTAACTTTAGATTTTTTTATATCAAGACATATCAACTCCTGACAGCACCCACTATTCTACCCCAAGTAGAAGATGAGCATCGAAGAATCTCCAGTGGGAGATGATTGAATTAGTCGCAAGCCTATCTCTTGGTAGGAAAAGCCCCTTGCTCCAACTGTAGACAGAATGCTGTCCAAAAAGGACAAAATCTGGAAGCAGGTAAGTCAACAGCCTAGCTCTGCCAAGACAGGGTAGGTAAGTCCTTCATAACCCCTGCTCTACAATCAATGTCTGTCAGAGAAACGGGGCCAAATGACTGAAGATAGATGCTGTAATGTATGGAGAGAAAATGGGAACTGTCCAGGCAGCCACTGGTATGTCATTTCTTAGTCTGGGAAGCTGCAGGCCCTGTACTTCCTATAAAATCAGATATATTTATCCCTCTCAGGTCTCTGAGGTGGTTGAAGAACAGATAGCTAGAGTCTCATAATTAAATTTTGAGTTGTTTAAGAGTCAAGAGAGTGTTATAGATCTAAGAAGATACTTTTAAAATTGTGTTGCAAGTTAGTATGAATGTTGAGTCAGATATAGAACTTTAAACTCATAGAGATGTTTAGATAGTAGAATGTTAAAGTCAGGTACCAAATACATATGGACTGGTCATTGGGAATGTACATTAGGCCATATAACCCTCATAACTGTGGCCTAATTACCTCTGTTGTACTGTATTGTATTTGTTATTATAAGAGAAAGAGCCATTTGTTGGACTGAAAGGGGAAACTGTAGGGGGAAATAAGATATACCTTAAACTTAAAAGAAAAAAAAAGGGAAGAGGATGGGGGGTTGAGGGTGGGAGGGTGGGACTGGAGGGGGAATAGGGAAGGGACTGCGATCGAGATGTAACTTGAAGAAATAAAAAATAAAGGAAAAAAAAGAAAGTGATAATTATTTTAATACTCATTTGAAAAACATCTGCCAAATACTTTAGCATGCTCCTTAATTTTGCACTCTTGATAAAACTTATATTGGAAATGTATTCATAAATAAATTAATCTCTGCTTCTACAATTAAAAAAATAAAATGTGCTATTTGGGTTCCTAAACATTTGAATATAGGGTATAAAATATAATTATAAAACAACAAAATACAGGATAAATGTTAATACAGTGCTCCTATTCTGGTTGTAGTGTTTAGATGAGTTAGTTAATTCAGAATAAGTATTTAGGACACTGCTTACAAAAGAGCAAACAATCAATATTCGCTATAGTTATTCTTTTATTCATCTTCTGGAATAGTGTTGTATAGAGCTCTGATATTTGGTTTGAGATTTAAAAAGTTGGAACCAGGTAGTGTAATTCACATCTTTAATCAACCCTAATGCTCAGAATGTTGAGACAGGAAGTTGAAAGACTTTGAGATCAGCATGGACCACAAATCCAGAAACAAATAAAGAGCAACAACAATAATAATGCTAATGGTGATAATAATGATGATGATGACAATGGTGATAAATATGTAGGATATTAGAATAGGTATATCATGCAATGAAAATTATCTGTGTAAGAAGTAGTAAATTGATGAATTTTAAAATTCAGCCAATTTCATTAGATGTGCTGTAATATATTATGTTTAAGCTTCACAGGTTTCCTCAGAACAATGTGTCTCAGGAAAACTGCCAGCTTCTGCCTCTGCCTTTTTTTCTACCATTGTGGGAATATTTTCTAAGCACCTACTATATAACTGACTTTAACCTTTCTTATATCTCTGTTGGATAGACTTCTCCAGAGATAGAATATATCCACAAATAATTTAAGTTCATCTGGACCATCAGTATGTGAGTGGAACTATCATAAAACATTTTTTTCAACTGCAGGATAACTTAATTTGCCCCCCCTTTCAGGATTTATAAAAAAATAAATGAGTTACTTTTTTTTCACATACATTCAGATGAGATAGTATCCAAACCAAAATTGAATATCCTAAAGAACCAGTTCATATAACACTTAAGATATGTGATCTGAATATGAAAAATAAGTGAAATAAAAATGTTTCCCTCAATAAACAAAAGACTTTAGAAATAAATATATTTGGTCTGCCAGTGATCTTCCCTCTTTACTCAAAGTCCAGTATATGCCAGATAGATAATGACTTTTCATCCTCATCATTATCGGATAGAAATAGGATGTATGTGAAACAGCACCATGAGAGTTAGATAATGGGAACAAAAAATAAATCTCTCCAAATGAAAACCACTTAGGCAGGCAGAGAGTGTGTTAGAGAAGAAACTGAGAGTTCTACATCTGGATCTTCAGGCAGCAGGAAGAGAGTGACACTGGGTTTGGTTGAGCATTTGGAACCTCAAAGCCCACCCCCAGTGACAACCTCCTCCAATAAGGCCATAATTCCTAATAGTGTCACTTTTCTATGAGCCTATGGGGCCATTTTTATTCAAACTACCACAAAATCTAATTGAAATAATTTAATAACAGT
This sequence comes from Lophiomys imhausi, assembly GCA_907164525.1. NCBI lineage: Eukaryota > Metazoa > Chordata > Mammalia > Rodentia > Muridae > Lophiomys > Lophiomys imhausi. The sequence continues at coordinate 56,294 of CAJQZJ010001224.1, forward strand.
GAAGCCCCAACTAGACATCTCTCACCATGTCACATCAATGAAACATCCACTGCCAGAAATAGGTTACCTCTAACTGATTTGATGTTCCAATGGAAACCCCTAAACAATCCAGCTTACTGCCAAGGTTTGCTCTCCACAAATAGATGGTAAGTCCAATTGTTAAAGACAATTCCCACTTAGTTCACTGAACACAGAGAAATAAAACTGGTACCTACCTAGGGTCTTCACCCCTAATACCTAGTTTTCGTGGTACTGAAAAGTACTCTGTACACAAAAAAAGGGAGAGAGGTAAACATCAGTTTACAATGGTGACATGCCTGCATGATACCAATAGTTGCACAAGAGTTGTAGGAGTGACCAACCACTATGTGATTGGATTTAAGGCCCACACCATGAGATTGAACCCATTTCTGAAACTGCTCAGGTGGCCAAGAACCTAAGAGTAGATAGGCCAGAGACCTTGGAAAACCAAATATTACTGCTCTGCTAAAAGAACGTAGTTCTAAAATGACTTCTAAAAATGTTCTTCTATACTCATAAATCACTTCCTTTCTTAGCCACCATCAGAAAGGCTTTTTCCTGCAGTAGATGGGAACAAACACAGAGACGTAGAATTGGACAATGTGCAGAGAGTAAGAGACCTTAGAACACTGAGTCCTAAATGGGATGTCCATCAAATCCCTCCTCTTATGACTCAGGCAACCTTGCATAAGAGGGGGTAAAAAGACTGTAAAAGACAGAGGGACTGGAGAACACCAAGGAACCAAGGCTTTCTAGACACAGCTACTCTGATACTTACATGAACTCACAGAGACTGTGGCAGCTTCCACAGGACCAGCTAGGGCTGTGTCAGATGGGGTCTCAGTGCTGAGAGGAGAAGTGAACACAAGCCCCATCCCTAACCCAGACGTTATCTCCAATTGATAATCACTCACAAAAGAAAAATTAGTTTTCTTCAACAGAGACTCATTGGAGTTACAAACTACTTTTACAGGCAGGCCCAATGCCCAGCAGTAGATGACCAACACAAAACGAGCTCAATGGCATCTTTGGATGGTCTATGTCTCATAATGTCTATTAACGGTTCTTATTTACTTTTTATTATTCATTCATTTAATTATTAATTTTGCCTTACCTGTAAGGCCCTTTGTGTATATACTATGGCTTCTGGTTTTATGTTTTATGGTACTCCAGGAATATGTGTGTCTCTGCTTCTCTATTTCTTATAGCTTTTCTTGACTCTTTTTTCTTATTTGTTTCTTTATTTTCTCTTATTCTAGTTTGTTTGTCTTGTTGTGGGTATGTTTTTACCTTATTTTCTTTTATTCTTTAGATGCCTGTTTGTTTTCTAACAAGAGAAAGAAAGAATATACATTCCAAAGAGGAGATGAGGAGGATCTCAGGAGAGTTGAGGGAAGGGAAATCATAATCAACATATTTTGTATTAAAAAATTATTTTCTAGAAAAAAAGAAAAGGAAAAGTATATTTTCACAAATATTCTATGCCTTGTTCTCATAACAAACAATTCACTCTATAATATGTTATAGATAACAAAATAAGTAGCATACTATTTTAAAACCCCAACTCATGACAAAGTATAGATTAAAATGTATGTAAAAACTGTGGGCATACAATTAGATACTACTTAGTAATGAACCCCAACACTGGGGAAGCAGAGGCAGGCAGGTATCTGAGAGTTCAAGGCCAGCCTGGTCTACAGGGAGAGTTCTAGGATAGCTAGGGTTATACCGAGAAACCCTCTCTAGAAAAACAAACAAACAATAAAACAAAAATCCAGCATACCATTTGACACATGGAAAGACTTAGATGATTTTGGGGGTAGTATCCCAAATGAAGAGAGATGGTCTCCATGAACTGCAAGATATAATTTGTGTGGCAATCTTTAAAACTATCTTGACAGTGAAGAGACAATCTTTAAAGTGACCATTGCCAGGGTCATAGGCGAAATGTGTGACCCTCTCCCCATGAGCAATGTGAGGGAACAATAGAGATGTCTGTACCCTGATGGTGGTGGTTAGAGGTAATGCAGACTCTGTATGGGTACTAAATCCCATAACACTGTTTACAACTTCCTGCGAAGGACTATTCTGTAATGTTACTGGCAGTCATTCTATCAGTCAACGTTCTCCAGAGAGACAGAACCAATATGAACTATAAAAATATTTTTGATGAAGTGTCATATAATGATGAATTCATATAGACTCCCAAGTGTCAAGCTGCAGAATGAACTCTCAGAGTTAAGCCAGAGACCTGATGGTGCAGGTGACATTCTAACACACTTGACTGGGGAACTTCTCTTTGCTTGGGGGGAATGACAAAGATGATCTTCCTGTTCTGTTAAGGCTGAAGATGGTTGAATAAAGTCTATCCATACCAAAGAGGGCAATGAATCCACCCAAAGGTCACAAACTTAATTGCCAGTATCATCTCAAAATGTTGTTTGAGGTGATACCCATAAAAATCCTTTCATAGGTATAGACACAAATCCTTCAATAAGCAGGGGAAAATTGGTGACAAATTAAGTGAGAAAAAGCAAGTTAATAGTCTGCACAGATCAAGAAACCTACTCAATTTTAAATCAATTATTTTAACATTACCTTCCCAATATTGACCATATTTGACATCAATATTTAAAAAGAATCTGTCATAGAAACAGGACCCAAAGGCTGAAGACTGATGCAGGAATGTATGGAGAGAAAATGGGAACTGTCCAGGCAGTCATTAGTATGTCCTTTCTTAGTTTTGGAAGCTGCAGGCCCTGCACTTCCTATATAAGCAAATATATTTATCCCTCTCAGGTCTCTGAGGTGGTTGAAGAATAGACAGCTAGAGTCTCATAGTTAAATTTTGAGTTGTTTAGGAATCAAGAGGGTGTTATAGAACTAAGAAGATACTCTTAAAAGTGTGTTGCAAGATAGTATGAATGTTGAGTCACATATAGACCTTTAAACTTAAGGAGATGGTTAAATAGTAGAATGTTAAAGTCAGGGGCCAAATATGTATAAACTGGACATTGGGAAGGTATACTGGGCCATTTAACTCTCATAAATGTGGCATGTTTATATCTGTTGTTTTGTATAATACTTACTGTAATAAGAGAAGGAACCATCTGTTGGACTGAAAGGGGAAACTTCTGGGGGGAAGAGGGTGGAAGGGCGGGATAGGAAGGGGGAATAGGGAGGGGTTTGTTACTGAGATGTAACTTGAAGAAAAAAAATAAAGTATTTAAAAAAAAGAATCTGATGGGGGAAAATAAATTTTAAAGCAAGCTTTATTAATGAAATTTAGTGATGTGTTTGCATTTTTTCTGTATACTGACATAATAATACTGTATTTTAAGGAAATCTTAGATTTTCAGTGGTTTCCACTATATGTAGTTCTCTCTATATGTGGTCCTCTGTGAACTCAATACATATCAGAACAGTGAAAAGCCACATCTTTGATATGTATAGGTTTTGGTTATTATGATATGGAAATCAAGGAGTCCCTGCACATATTAGATGATAGTAGCTCAGTATACAATAGGAAGCAGTTGTGTGTTTATAGCCCCAAGGCCACACATAGCATCTTTTCCAGCTTTGCAAATTTTTAATTGTGTAAATCATTCTTGGTAAATTTCAGAATAAGAGAAAGAAATAATCTTCCCTAGTATGTTTCATGATCTGTTCATTCTTAGAAAACAATATAAGGGGTAGGGATATGATTCCATGGAAAAGATTCTAAAAGTACTGAAATATAAACATGAGAATTTGATTTTAAATCCCTAGTATTTGAGTTTGTTTTTTTTTTTTTAAAGCCAATGAGACCACCCTTGTAAAATCAGAACTGCAAGATGGGTTCAGGGAAGGATTTCTGGGACTGTGCTGGCAGCTAGCCTAACTCGGGGTTCAATGAGAGAGCCTGTCTGAAGGAAACAAGGTCGAGAAGGATAGAGGAGGCCACCCAGCATCCTCCTCTGGCCTCCACACATGCCTTTTCCCACGTACATATGTATACATACACACATACACAATGAATCTGAGTATACGTGTAGGAATCCTAATATATGTAGGAAAATGCTGTGTGTGTTTGTGCTAAATGTCAGTAGAATTCCCCATATTGCAATGCACAAAAGCCCCACAAATTTTGTTTTGTAAAATTTACTTACTTTTATTTTATGTGGATGCATGTGTTTGTCTGCATGTGAGTCTGTGCGCAATATGTATACAAAGCTTGCAGAGGACAGAAAATGGTGTTAGATCCCCTGGAACTGGAGCTACAGATGGTTGTGGAGCACCACATGGATTCAGGGAATCAAACCCAGGTCCTCTGCAAGAGCAGCACGTGCTCTTAACCACTGAGACATCTCTCTAGTCCCAAATTTTGTTTCTATAGATGGATGAAATCCAGCAGAATCACCACTTACAGCTTAAAGAGTTCGTCATGAAGGCTACCATCAATGCTTGTGACAACTACATTTCAGGAAACCATTTTTCCTCTCCTAATGACTCGACAAAGCAAGCACATTACAGCTGCAGCCCTTTAGGAAGTCACCTAACTCTCAAGTAAAAAAAAAAAAAAAAAAAAAAAAAAAAGTCATTGAAAGGCCTTTGTCCATTAGCAGTTCAAGCATGAAGAAAATCTTCCATGGTTTCTTTTAAATACATAATAGACACTGAATATACTTAAAGTTCAGAGTAGGTAAACTCTTTTGGAGGGAAGCATTTTGGGAAGGATTGATGTAATAATTCCTAAACTGATTTTAGGAGAAGGGTCAATAATTTACCAAGAAGCTATAGATTTTCTTTAGTTTCTTTGTTACTTTAGGTTTTTTTTTTCTTTGCTACCTTAGTTTTCTCATTGCTACTTTATATGTAAACCAAGGAACTCCAGCAAATCTTGTTGTCAAGATAACAAGAAGAGGAGACTCTTCTGGAGAGGAGGCTATGGTTATAATAAAAACCAGCCAAAGGTCCTTGAAGTCATTCATTTATTGCAGCTGAACTGTGCCATTTTGCTCTTAGACAATAGATTTATTACTTTTATTTAAACCTTTTTGTATGCTTTTATTTAATTAAAATATAGTTACATTAATGTTACAATACTATATTACATTATTGTAATGAAACATTACAATGGTCCTTCCATCCTCTTCTCCTTCCTATCCTTCCCATGTCCAGTGTCACCAGCCCATTCCCAATTAATGATCTCCTCTTGTTTAGCCCATTGTTACTATATGTAAACAAATAAACATATAAATACAATCTACTGAGTTCACTCAGTGTTGCCTGCGTGTATATTTCTAGGGTGACTCTTTAGCATTGGATAACCAATCAGGTTATTCATCCCTGGGAAAGAGTAATTCTCCTCTCCCAGCAGTTATTAATTGCCTGTTGTTTGCTCCTCATCTAGCAGTGGAACCTGGTTTTATATCTCCCATTGCATGGTAATGACAACTATTGTTAGAATGACTCAAGTCTTCTTTAGGCAGCCATGATGGTAAGACTTCATGGAGATAGCTTCCCTCTCACAGCTAAAAGGCACAGTTTCATAGTAGACATCCTGGTCCTCTGGCTCTTATTATCTTTCTGACCCCTCTACTGCAATCAGTGTTCCCTGAGGAGTTGGGTTGCACATGTATCAGTTGGAGCTGCTTCAGTTTCCATAATATCTGTGATCCTCTCAACTGTCTTGATAATTAAAATGACCATTTACTATTTCACTCATGCTTTCCACAACATCACTGATTTTGACCATTCAATTAGTAAGGACAGTGGGATCCTTCATTGTAAGACATGCTGCCACTATTTGTGGAAAAAAAAAAACATTCTAAAATAAAGGGATGTGCTTCTCAGTGGTTGTTTATCACTGAGTAATTACAGAGCCATTGCAGCTAGTCTCTATATTTCAAGAACTTCTATGTTTTTCTCCTCTGGATTCAGCAGTTCTTTGTTTTAATTTACATTCCTCTTAAATGCCTCCTGCTATTTAAACAATAACTCCTTCTAAATCAATTGTTAGCAGCAGTTAATGACTGGTTCGTTAATTAATAGCTCAAAGCAAAGCTGAGGGCGTTCTTTGCCCCAGCAAGCCACCAGTCTCTAACTGGGATATTACTGTTACTGTACCCTCTAATCAATGGCTACTCTCATCTCACTACCAGATATTACACTATAAGAATGAATTGATTGGGAAAAAGTTACATCATTATCAAACCTATTATAATAATATGTCTATTTTGAAATTATTTGCATGTCCAGATGTCTTCTTTCTCCATGGGATAGCCCAGTGGTAGAATATAAGATTTTTCTGCTTAGGAAACTCATCAAACTGCAGCATACCCTCTCTCCAACCATTCAGAGCACAGAGACTGCTTGCTGTAGTTGCAAAACTTCTCAAATCGTTCTCCAAAATTGTGGCCTTAAGCTCTGAAACTCATTGACAGCAAAAGGAGAGAAACTGTTGGACGTTTTCTGCCTTATAAACATATGGTTTGCTCAGTAATGCCAGCCAAGTGTTTTGTACTGCAAGCAAAGGGGGTGATACTTCATCAGTACAGGGAGCTAAGGGACAAGGCTTCGGTTCTCCTAACACCATCACCCTATTATGGGAGATTGAAGCGAGAAATGCAACAGTGCTGTGCAAAGAATTATAGCAATCAAAGAGAAGATAGTTTTCCTAAAAACAAAACAAAACAAAAAACAAAAACTATAAATATTACAATGTCCTAGAATTTCACTTTTCCTTTAAAAATTTTATGGTCATGTTGCAGGAAACAGTTTCCCATCAGGCAGATATTTTGTGATATTCTAAAGCAGTCCTTTCAGTTTGCTATCCTCTGCTTTCAGTCTCCAAAAACTCCTTGAGACTGCACAGCAAGGTGGCATTGATTACATCATTATCCCTCCTTGTACTGACCAAACATTGACATACGTCAGTTAAGTAATAGTCTGAAGAATTAAGTTGTAAACGTTAGTCAACATTTGTTTTTCAGTATTTCAGAATAAGCTATTTCCAGGTGAAATTTGAGGTAGGACTACAGAAAAAAAACTATTTATATTCCAATATGCTGACATCAAATTTGTTTACAGCACAATGCCATAGGATCTCAGAGGGGCTAAGGAAGGAGACAAATTGTTGATGTCATAAGTAGGAAGGAAAAGTACAGAGCAGGTGGTCATAGGCAGAGGAGACAGGAGGGTGACACATGAATGCCAGAGTAAGGAACAGAAGAGCATAAACCCACAGCCAAATGTACAGTGATGGCCATGTTCACTCAGTGCACTCATTCCTGTGAGAACCACAAGTCATGCTTTTGGCTGTGTCCAAAAGAAAATAAAGGTCAGAGGTCTCATCCCTTCCTACATGACAAGACTTCAAGCTTTCTTAAGGGGCTGCTACTCACCCATGGGACCTCTATTCAGGCAAATTTCATTATTTTTGCAATTTATAAAATCTCATGTTTCTCTAAACCTCCTCCAAAATGACAGAGCAAACAAAATACCCCCATTAAGATGATAAATGCCGAGCAATCTTCTCATCTACAGAGATGATTAAAATGTAAAAGATTAAAATATCCACAGCAATGATTTTTTTTTTTTTTTTTTGTTGCTAAACTCCATTCTCTAGTGGATTACTCTCCCATGGGGCTACCGATAATGGTATAAGCTTGAAATACAGTAATTTCATCAAAAATGCAATGGACACTATTCCACATCCATTTGAGCAGTCTTCCCAGACTTAGGGAAAACAGATTTATATAAACGTTCATGGGGCTTTATTTTCTGAGCTTTATAACTACTCCAAATAGCAATGGAAAAAATCTGTAATCTTGGCTTGCTGATCATCTAGTCTTTCCTAAGCACTGGGCCACATTTCATCTGATGAAAACAGTAAAGCTTCCTAGGTAATGTTTCCATATACATTTTACTGCAACTGTCAGGTAAGGAACTACTTCGAGATGTTGCTCAAGTCAGCCAGCCAGGTGAGAGTATAATCAAAATGCCAGCACAGATCTGCCTAAATCTAGCATATTTACATGCAATATAAATGACACTCTCCTTGGAATCTCACACATATCTCTAATTGATGACTACATTATCTTCCTTTTCGTCCTTCAAGCTCCATCTTTCTACCATGTTTGTGCTTGTTTTCCCCATAGTTACTGTGCAACCACAGCATCTTGATTGGAAGAACTTGGAGATAAAAGGTCATTCTTGCCTTTTGTAGACTCCCCTAACCTGAGACAGAGATACTTGATGGCTCTCCAGTAGTATCCCTCATGTCAAAGTTCATCTTCATGGCTGAACCTAAAGTACATCATAGACAGATTCAAGATCCAAAAAACTGATTGGGTGTGCCTGGCTATCTTTAGTAGACTTTGCTGAGAGTCAAAAATGAGTGAATATGCATCATAAATCCAGCACAAGTACTGAGCCTTGTAGTTGAGCTGAAGGAAAGTTCAACAGTTTACCCAAGGCAGTTATGTGAGCACAGCACTTTAGTAATACGAGAGAGTGCCAACAAAACCTTTGGGATTTCCAAATGATCTTTGCAATAATTATAGCGGTGGAACTTGAATTAACACTGATATTTTTACAGTTGTCAAAGCAGAAGGGAACAAAAATTGCACGCATGTCATAGTTGTATCAAATACAGTTTCTTTATGAAATTGGCCTGTTTTATGTCTTCAACAAATAAGTCTCTGCTTTTAGGAGGAAGGCTGCCATCTAAGCCCTTCACAACTAGTAATTAGCTATGGACTGAAAAGTGAGGCCTAATCTGTGATTCTATTAGTCCAGGACCACCTGTGGTAGATCACATGCCATTATTTTAGTTAATTGGGCTATGTTTATATTATGTAACAGTGTAAGAAGGAATAAGTCGTGCACAATAAATTTATTTTTCACAGACAACTGACTCAACATATTTGCTTTTAGAGCACACTAATTATTCACACAGTTGGCAAATATTCAAAATACTGCAAGAACGGACACTCATGCTTTAAAAATAATTTTCACACATTTTCATTTTCTGTGAAAACAGTTCTTGTAGTCCACTAAGCATTTGTCTCCTAGTTCATTCTTAATGTCTAATCTCTACAAAGCTGTGTTCAAAGAAATTCTGTCCCTCTTTGTTACAGACAGCATTGACAAATCACCATTTAAGTAAGTTGTGTGAAAATCCAGGAAGCAACTGTGGCAGTAGTTGCTTTTCTCCAATTTGCAGAAGAGGAAATTCAGGGTATGAGCAAGCAACAGAAACAAGACCTAAGAAGTCAGGCACCTACAGAGGGTGGGGCTCAATATCAAGAGGTTATTGTCTGGAGTGTTGGATTGCTTGGTTTGAATTTTAGTGTTGAGAACATAAAAAAGGGTGTTCAAGCCACAGCCTGCAGGCAGCCTGCATGCAGCCAAGGGTAATTATGAATGTGACCCAGTACAAAACCACAAACTTACTTTAAAAGTTGTATATATTCATTTATTGATTGGATTTTCTTGTTTGTTTGTTTGCTTGCTTGCTTGCTTGCTTGCTTTTGCAATTCTATTCCATGGTTCTCAAGCAGGAAGCTTGTAGAAGACATCATGTGCTGATGTCAAAAGGTTAGATACCTCTGGTAGACATATATAAGAGGAAACATCAGATATGAGACGTCTCCTCCTCTTTGGTTAAATCAGTTTTGTTTGTTTGTTTATTTGCTTGCTTGCTTTTTGAGACCAAGTCTCACTATGTTTCCTTGATTGGCCTGGCACTTGCTATGTAGATCAGGCTAGCCTCAAACTCATAGTGATCTACCTGCCTCTGTCTCCACTGTGATGGTATTAAAGGCATATACCATCATACCTGGCTAGGAAAGCCAGTACTTGACTGCCGGTAAGTATAGGAAGAAAATGGAGGAGGACAAGCTCAAGAAAAATCATGTCACAAATACTGATAGAAACTTTGTGTTCTATCTCATCAATTAGGTGAGAGAATAAAAGATACCACTTCGATTTTATGCATAGATAGGAAAAGAAACAACTCCGTTTACCCTGTTTTCACATGAAGATAACGAGCAGAAATATCAATTTTCCTTCAAAAACATAAATAAGTACAAACCTCTGGACATCTGCAAGATTCATTATGCCATGTTGACACATTTCCTCTACATGTGGCTTTCCAAAGGGTATGTGTTCACAGATATCAGAAGGCACACTGCAGAGTTAGAGAAAATGGCATGCAAGAGTGCCAAGAGGCCAGAGTGTCTAGTATATAGGAGGCATGTGTTAGATCAATCTCCAATCCAAAAAGTCATTTCTGATTCATTATAAGATATGACATCTTAGAATATCATGGATGGATAGTCACATTTGCGTTTTTTCTGACATCTCAAGGGTGCCTATGGTAAGAACCTCAATATAGACCTTCTTCCACTTGCTGAACTTAAGGCAAGAGGAGCGATATCACATTATTTTAAATATATGTTGAGTTTTGAAATATATATATTACATATCAAATAGCATATTTTTATATATTTTATATGCTATATATAATACATATTAAACACTAATTTTTATTTTGTTTTACATGTATCAGTATTTTTCTTGTATGTATGTATGTACATGGCTGGAAGCCAAAACAAGGCATCAAATCTCCTAAAACTGCAGTTGAATATAATTGTGAGCCCCACTATGAGCACTGGCATTGAAACCAGATCATCAAAAAGAGCAGCCAGTACTCTTATCCATTGAGCTAGCCCCAAATACAACACATTTTGTGTTCCTACTTAGATGAACAGCCTTCAAAACTACCTGAAGGACCAGATTAGAACTTTGAGTTCAAAGACATTTCAGTTTCATTAAGAGAAGTCAGCAGGCTCGAGATTGGTCCTGAGCTGTGAAACTCATGGAAAAGTGTTTTTCTAGATCTGTTCCCATTTTCCACCATAATTCCAAATATGTGGATGAAAACTGAACAGACTTTAGTTCCTTTGGAAAGAAAGGAGGTATGTACATTGGAAAGAAATGCATCCAAAATAGTTTCAACATTTAGAAGAGTAACAGTGTCTGAAATGTATTGCTGAAAATGAGCTCATGCCTCAAAAACTGTGAACTCATTGGACTTAATAAGTGAGCAGGATAGACTCATGATTTCTTGGCTCTTATAGGTCTTGTCATTGCCATGTGAGAGTATTGTTTACATTGTATGGCATGTATTGTCATCTTGGTATGGGTGAATAAAACCATTTTTCCTTAAAACATTTTCTCCTTAGAAAGTTCCAAACCCAAATTTCTTCTTACTTTGGTTTTTAAAAATATATTTCATTGTTTTCATGCATTTTTAATTGAATACATCCTTTTCGTTCCTACCATTTGCCAGCTTTTTTTTTTTTGAGCTCCAAAATCTAAGCAGATGAAAAATGTAGACTTTATTTATTTGTTTATTTACTTGTTTGTTTGTTTGTTTGTTTACTTACTTCAGGGGCCTCCCAGCATTGTTTGATCTACCCAGGGCTTGATATTTGCATTTGATAAATTTATTTGAGTACTTTGAAATTTACCTCAGCATTTTCTCTAGACACTAATATGGAGGGATTTGTATGATTCATCAATAAATCACAATTTGAAGAGTTTAGCTGAATTTTATATGGGAAACATCCACAAGGCAGCCAGATCTTCACTTAGTTATCCAATGCTATTATTCTTTATTAAACTGGTCCTCTCTTCTGGGTAACTCATTTGTATTGAATATTGATCATGAAAAATTCTCTTGCCTGCATTCTTTATAGTATTTTTTTCTCATAAAAAAAACCCAAGATCTACACAGGTTGAATGCTGTTTAAAAAAAAAAAAAAAAAACTAAATCCCAATTATTCGATTTTACCAATGAAGACTCAGGAGCCAGATGCTAGGGTGAAATTCTGCTCTCTCAGAGAGGCAGAGAAAGCACCCACCTAACCTTCCTACTCCACTGATGTCCAAGAAAGAAAAAAATCCCTTTCTCTTTCTCCTTGCTGTTCTAAATACCTTCCTCTTCAATGTCCCTACTACCTGTTACTTATGTTCACTCTGTGCCAACTGGTTGCTTCCTCCACCTCTTGACCTGTAGTTGACTTAGATTAAAGGTGTGTGCTAGGGCTGAGCCACACCACAAGTACTTGTTTTCAATAACCAGAATGCTCTAAGATCAAAGTCATACCACATTTAGAAACAGGTTTTTCCAATTCACAATCTCAGGGTTCACAATGTGATCAAATATTCTGCAACAGATCAGAAATCCCCAACCTTCCTTTGAGAAAAGTGTCTCTAAGACCAGCAACTTTGGGGTTATCTCACGGTTATTTAAGTATTGCCTCCTGGCTAGAAAGACGGCATATTAAAAAATAGAAAAAATATATTTGGTTGTGAGCCTAGCCTTTAACGGCTGAGCCATCTCTCCAGCCCTAATGGGAACTGTCCAGGCAGTTATTGGTATGTTCTTTCTTAGTTTTG
>CAJQZJ010001224.1:74522-103040 GCA_907164525.1 Lophiomys imhausi
GTGTGTGTGTGTGTGTGTGTGTGTGTGTGTGTGTGTGTGTGTGTGTGATCATCCTCAGGAAGACATTCCATCTCATTTTAAACAGGGACATTCATTGGCTAACTACTCACCAACTAGGCTAGACTGGCTGATCAGTGAGCCACAGGGACCTTCCTGCCTCCAACAATGGATTCTAAGGGTGAAAATCTAATTCTCATGCAAGGCAAATTTATTAGCAATTTATCCTTCTCCCTTGCACCTTCCTCGTTCATTTTTTCATTCAATATTTGTTGAACATCAATGCTACGTACAAGGAAACTTTCAATGAAAATTGGAGTCCCTGCCTTCAAGATTACAGTGTGGAGAAACACTGATTTGAAAAAATAAAAATAATCATTAAATTACTAATACAGAAAAAGAAAACTGTGATGAGTTCTATACATAAAAGCATGGGTCGTTGTGTTGGTATATAATAAAAGAAACTTATTTTATTTACAGAATTTTGATATTTTGAAAATTAAACTGACATTTATATTTGTAAAAGAACAATAAATGTTAGTTTGAAACATTATTTCTATTTTGTCATATAACTTATAGTTAATAGTCATATTTTCTATACCCTGGTAAAATGTAATTCACCAAGAGCAGAGATCAGTTTCAACGTTCTGTCCTTTCCATCTTAAACGTCATGAAATAGATTCAAGTTCATTTTACTGTGTGAGATCATTCTACCAGCATCACTTCCTCAGGACAATCTTTTTTTTTTTTTTTTAAGACCCTTTTTATTAGCATATGTTAATTGTGCAAAAAAAAAATGGTTTTCCCTGTGAAACTTTCATACCTCTATATAACATACTTTGATCATATTCAATTCCTCCTAACACTCTCTTGTATCCTTTTGAATTAGTAACTTTTGTGAAAGCAAATGATAAATTTAAAAAACATACCCTGTAATATCTTGAAAAAAAAACCCTTTCAATCAAAAACACTTTTAAAAAAATTTTGTTGCTCCTTAACAGGTCAAGTATAGATATGCACCTTAAATCTCTTCAACCTCATATGACTACTGAGATTTTTACTTACTTGACAGTATGCTAATGAAAATAGCAACATGTTTCTAGTTTTCTAGCAGTGTTCTGAGGTTGAGACCAGAGTAAGACAATCCAGAACTATAGTATTTTGTACCTTTTATCATTTTTTTATTTTATTACACTATATTTTTTATCATTCTTAAACATCTACCTATTTCCTTTATAATATGGGTGAAGAACAAGAGGTTCAAAGAGAGTTGCCATCACACATCTGGAGAAAGGGCTCAAAGAAAGCCTTGTTTTCTCCATTGGATATGGAAGGGAGTTTCTGGTGCCCAGCTCTGCTCCTTAACCAACCAATGTTGTTCTGACCAGGTCTTACCCACCCAGTAGCACCCTCTTCTTCCACAACCAAATAGACAAGCAAAGCTCTGTGTGTAATTTTACCTCCATAGTTTATACCTCATGTGTTAGAACTGTAAGAGCTAAGACCACTTCAGTGTTGACTGGTTGCTCTCTGAATACTCTCAAGGCACTTGTGTCCTTTCCGCAAAACTCCAAGAACTTCCTTCTTGTATTTCTATTTACCACTTTATGCTTCCAATCTAGGTTTTACTTAGCCACTTGTGTGGATATTTTCCATGCTGTCCACTTCATTTATTTATTGTCATTTTTTGAGGGGCAACAGAGAGAGTTTTTGGTTTTATTTGCTTGTTCAGATATTTATTCTGGGGCTATTGAATGAATCCAGAGTTTCATACATTCTACAGAAGCAGTCTGACAGTGAGCCACACCCCAGTACTGGGAATTCTTGATTTGACCCTGATGTTTAGTTTGGGCTCCAGCAATTTCTTCTCACTTTGTTCAAGTGCTTTATAAATGCCAGACTAAGTTCAAAGAATGCTTAGCTAGAAGTAGCTGATTTGAAATTTTGTGAACATGAATTAAAGCTGAAAACATAAATACATTTTATGTAATCAAAATCTGACATTATATTATTTTAGGACACTTTCACATGAATTGTTCATTGTAGGACAGCAAATACTAAAGAAATTCTATTCTTTGTGTTTTTCTCTAAGATCATTAAAGGTAATGTTCTTTCATCTTCTGGTTTTTTTGTTTTTCCTTCACTGTCATTGTCCCTCCCCCTATCCTTTAACCTTCATTCCTCAACTCTGGAGAATACAACTTTCAATAATGTTTTCTTTACTTCCCCATATTTCTTCACCACTTCCTCTCCCTCCTTACTTGCTGCCCCTCCCTCCCTTATTAGTCCACATCAGTTCTACTTTATGTAATCTCGTGTCCTGGAGAAGTGGACTCCATTATTCAGAGGCTTATAGCCCATTATTTTATGCCACTTAATTCTCCGGTACTCTTATGAAGTTTATGGATCCTGTATCAGAACACCATATAAGGCTGGAATGCAAACAAAATATACTGAAATGTTGTTAACCAAATATAAAAATAAAGCTACCATATAATCATATTTTATCAACATGTTTCATGACATAGCTAGTGATGGAATTATAAATGATATATTTTCAAATGCATAATTATCATAAATTACATTTTAATTTATATGCAAAACAAAACTTGATACATAAATACCCATGTAAATATGTACATGAATAAGAAAGTCCTGAATTTTTGTTTTGATTAGTGTTCACCAAAAGCTATGAAGGAGATGTTGACCACCCCAATTAAATCTAACTAAAATGCCTTGTCTTATGACAGAGGAAGTAGCTGCTCTGATTAGATTTTGTCAACTTGATACAAAGCTAGATATACATAGGAAGAAGAAATTTCAGCTGAGGAATTGCCTCCATCAGATTGTCCTGTGGGACATGTTCTTGATCAATGACTGGTACAGGAGCACCTACCTCGCTGTGTGTGATGCCTTTCCTGGGCAGGTGGTTCTTGGTCGTGTATGAAAGCAGGATGAGCGAAACAGAAAGCAACCTGATAAGCATCCTTCTGCCATGGTCTCTGCTTCAGTTCATGCCTCAAGTTTCCTGCCTTGAGTTCCTGTCTTGACTTCCCTCAGTGATGGAAGTGAAAGATGAAATAAATATTTTCCTTCCGAGGCTGTTTTTTATTATTGTGATTTATCACAGTAAACTATCTTTGCTAACTAATCAAAGTGTTTTTTTTTTTTCAAACAGAGAAAATAAATGAGTGTAATGTTCAATATGGAACTACACCCATAAAAATCTCAGCAGAATGAGGACAACAAAAATGTGCTTGCTATATGGCTGGGGGGAACCTGGAAGCCACAGCCCTACAAAAGTACTACAGACAACTAAGAAATGCTCAGAGCAGGAGAAACAGTCTTCTCCAGGGAAGAGCACACAAAAATCTAATACCAAATGGTCAGCCCTGAAAACATGTTATTAAAAATGAAAATACTTTTGAATCCCTAACATTTGTTAACAGCAGTTTAAATTTGTGACCAAGATTGACTTAATAGTTGCATGTAAGATATGTCATGGATAGAAGATGCAAATAAGCTAGTAAATAAAAGTGTTTGGAACAGACAATGAATGAAGTACTCTATATTAGTTACATTAAATTTGGAAATAAACCAATAAATATTAATTACTTCAATTTTGAATTTTGAATTTTATTGAATTAATTGACATCCTTAAATCAGATGATGGATGCTCAAGCAAATGTCTTTGAAATAATATTGAATAATTTGTTCTCCCAGAAGAATTTATCTGTCAAAAGTATATACAGCTAGAGAAAACAACAAAATTGTTTGCAATCTGGCACATTGAAATTATTCAGTAGGAGACTTCTTGAAAGTTCTCCCCAAATACAGGGATTTTGAAAACTGGTTTGTCTATATGTCACAAAATAAATTATAGAGTTGGAGCCTAAATTTCCACTCTTTCATTTGTTAATTCTGCTATGTTAGGCGGATTCCTTTTAAGTATAAGTGGGCTTTTTTTTCCATTTCTTAAATGAGAACAATGATAATGATAGCTACCCCCACAGAGCTGTGGAGAGAGTAATTATTCCATATATACAAAAGTAATGAATGTGGTCCTGGGTATATTGAAGGCACTCAATATGTGTTGATTATATTTCAAAAAAATGTGAGTTTACTAGATCTACAAAATAAGATGCTATCATTTAAAATCATCTTCAAATGAAAGGTCTCCTATGTTCCCCTTTTCTTCTTGGATAAATCATGTGTTTGTAGTTATAGAGAGAAAGCTATAATTTGGCTCCCCATAAAATTTGCTTGATCCTGAGATAATACAGAGGCCATAACACTTCAGTGTTCAGAGTACTAGGAGGCTGAGTGTCTAAACAGAGTACTTTGAAAGAATGCTGATTGCATTGTCTACTTCCATCTTACTGCCTTGGTATAAAATAATTATACTCTTTTGAACACAAGGTTTCCACATACTGAGCCAGTGTTTTTGAAGCTGTAATGTCTCTGTGAAGACAGATCTTGGTGTTATGAAATACAGTTTCACCTTGTTCTTCAGGTGACAAAAGCAATGTTTAAAATAAGGAGCTTGATCCTTTGTAGTAGACTGTGGTCTGGCACAGAAGACCAGAGTCCTGAAACTGGCCTCAACACCAAGAGTTCACTTAAACGTGTGTTGAGTTGTAGCTGAACATGAAAAAAGGAGAGTGATCAGGGGCTTTACATTTGTTTTCTCATGGAAGAAATCAGGAGCTCTTCTGGCAGCATGTGAAGAGAAGACACAATTATACTCAGCAGTCTTTCCCAGGACCTTGCATCTTTATCTTTAAAAATCACATCTGCATCTTTACCTGAAGGGAAATATTGGACATGCTCCATTGCTTGGCCTCAGTTTTTGTACTCAAAAACTCTCTGTTCACACTATACTTTTGTTTAGTCTGTTTGGAAGAAATCTTTCACTTCTATCAAGCTGGCCATGAGCATCTTTCTACTACTTCCCACTCAATCAAGCAAGAAACAACCACACAATGAAACATATAAGCAAGATGAAAAATGTTTTAATTTGTCTTGGCCTCTCTGGTAAACTGGCCTTCTCCACTGCTGCTTCTCTGTGTTTGCTCTAAAAGCCTCCAAAGTATCCCCATCATTGGTGTGACCTTTCTTGCCACAAACCACATCAGACTCAGTCCTCTGACTTTCCCTTCATGTCCCTTTGTTCATTAGAGTTGATTTTCTGAAGATTCTTCTCTTGAATAAGCCCTTGTGGCCAGTGAGGTATTGTGTTCCTGCACCCTTTCCCACTTGCATTTCAAGAGGCCTCTCATGTTCTGTCTGTAGCCCACACACTGACACTGAAACAGTATTTTTTTTTCCTGCTCCTACAAGTTTGCATAATTACAAGAGCTGTGTGTGGGAGCTGTACGACCATGCTGGTATAGGAGCAAAGACAAAGGCAATTCCTGTAATCCTTCTGTCCTTTAGAAGCACAGTACTATAAATTTGCAAGGACTATGTAAAAGAAGTTCAAGTTCATGTTGAGTCCAGGTGAGTAAAATTATATGTAATACAGTTATACATAAGACAACAGAGTAATGAGCCCTTAGAGAATTGAATATAGTCATTGAGGAGAATTAAACAACTACTATTAAAACTATATCTGTAAGTGAGCCAGATTCTTCCCACAGTGCAAGCAAGTTTTGTGCCCTGGAAGAAGTCAAACTGTCCTCTTCTTTTGCATTTAATCCTTACTTGGGGATATATTTTCCCTATCATGCCTTAGATATAAAAATATTAATATTATGGTAATGTTAAAAATATGCTTGTTTCACCCAATATCCACTCCCTGGAAAGAGCCTGCATTTCTTTCTAAAAAGCATCTTAGATAGAGGCATTTGAGTTTTTTTTTTAATAATTTATTTTTTATTTCTTCAAGTTACATCTCAATCACAATCACCTCCCTACTCCCCCCTCCAGTCCCACCCTTCCACCCTCCTCCTCCTCAACCCCCCATCCTCTTCCCTTCTTTTTTTTTTTTTTTTTTAGTTTAAGGTATTTCTTTTTCCCCCCAACAGCTCTCCCTTTCAGTCCAAAAAATGGTTCTTGTTCTTATAACTATAAATACAATACAAAACAACAGAAATAAATAGGCCACAATTATGAGAGTTATATGGCTTAGCATACATTCCCAATGTCCAGTCCATATGTATTTGGCACCTGACTTTAACATTCTACTATCTAACCATCTCCATGTGTTTAAAGTTCTATATCTAACTCAGCTTTCATACTAACTTGCCAACTGCGGTAGGACTAGGGAGAGTGCTGGTCAGTAAAGTGCTTGCCTTACAAGCATGAGGACCAGTGTTCAGACCTACAGAGAAACAGCCCAGTGTGGTGGTGCATCTTTACAATCCAATGTAAGGCAAAGAGAGACAAGCAAATTCCTGGAGCTCACTGGCCCACCAGCCAGCCTAGCCTGATGGGAAATGACAAACATCGTCTCAAACAAAAAGGTCCACAGGCCCTGTAAAACAACACCTGAGGTTGTTCTGTGGCCTCCACACACATTTGGGCATTTGTGTATGCACATCTCAACATACATGTGCACCTATACACACACACACACACACACACACACACACACACAGAGACATAATTAGGATGATTTTAATCACTTAGTCTTTGAGTCTATAACCCTTCTAGATAATCCCTCAAGTCTTCTGAACTCTGTGCTACAGCCAACAACAGAAACTACCATCTTTAAATATGCTTTGACAATATTGTTGCCCAGTCTAAACACCTACAGAGGACTTCATTCATTCCTTATTCCTACTCTAAATCCTGTGTGTTGTCTCCTTATTAGTATCCATGTTCCAATGATGGCATGTTGTTGGGGCTAATAACATTGCTTCTGATAGGCTGATTTCAATGCTGAGATCTGGTTATCACCCTTATGAGGCATTCTCTTGATTGGTTAATAAAAGTCGCTGATGGCCAATTAGCTGGGCAGAAAGAGTATAGGAAGATGGCACTTCCTGAGATTAAAACAGGAACCCTGTGCTTTACACAGAGGATTAGTTTATTCCACCAGGAGACATGGAAGCAGACTGACAAGTTTGAAAATGCTGGAAGGTAAACACAGGCACATGGCAGTTTGGGATTAGGTGATACAGGTTAACTTAGAGTAGCTAATTGAGAATGTGCCCAGCTAAGGGTTAAGCGATGAAACATTAAAAGGTCTTGGTGTATTTAATTATTGGGGAAAGGACCATGAGAGCCTATAGTCCAGTAGTCCAAGCAATCCAGGGCCATTGGACTCCCAGACTCCCATCAAACTCTGGCGAATCTCCTTCCAAGCCGCTGGTAATTCTACTGGCCTATTATAACAACTTATATTACTTAACAGAGTTTAGGTTACAGGTGGTGTAGGTCACCCTTGGTTCGGAGCTCTTTCCCCAGGATAAATCAGGTTAAGGTGGGCCAGGCCTGTCTGATATCCTGCCAGGCCACCTGCTGCCCTGCCAAGCCACTGTCTGCTTCACTGGCCTAATCTTACAGTTTATACTTATTAATAAATACAATTGATAGTTAAATTACAGTTTCAGCACTTTGCATATTCTTCCTATCTGGCTTCAAATCGGGTGTTGATCAAGCTTACTAATTAACCCAGAAGCTAAGCTTGGTTTATGAATTTGGGATAATCTCATCCTTACCCATTTTCTTCCAAAAATTAGCTTTCTTATTCTCCTTTAATAAAATTATGCACTTTACTCACTCAGTACATCCTAATCACTGGATCCAACAGATGGAATCATAGACAATCTCATCAGTTATGTGTGTATCATTTCTAGACACAGAAAGCTTTAACTCTTATGCTGACTGTGCATGTGGTTATAAGCATTCTCCATCTAGACATTGGGACATGGAGGAACATGCTGGAACTGAAACCAGACTTGGTTCTTCTCTTTCCTCATCATTTGCTGTGGGAATTTAGGCTAATTTCTAAGCTTGCTGAATGTGTTACCTTATCATTTGTAAAATAATACTGGTGTCACAATTTTTACTCATTCACTCAAAAATGTTTATGAAGCATCTACCCCATGACTCAAAATACTATCAGTATGAATGATACAACAATCATTAAAATAAAGCTATCCAATACACAGACTTTGTTGTGCAGGTCAGAAGAAGTCCTGAGTGAGTGAAGCCCAGAGTGAGTGTATGTTTTGACATAAGAATGGCCATGCCAAAGACTCCCAGGTCAATTGACCCATGAGCAATTGAAACACAAAACAAAACAAAATAAAACTTTACCTTACAGAAGCTTTTCAGTTTCATGAGGTCCCATTTATTGATTGTTAGTCGTAGAGCCTGAGCTCTTGATGTTCTATTCAGAAAGTTGTCTCCTGTGCCAACGAGTTTGAGGGTTTTCCCCCACTTTCTCTTCTATTAGAGTTAGTGTGTCAGGCCTTATGTTAAGGTCTTTGATCCACTTGGACTTAAGTTTTGTGAAATGTGATAAGTATGGGTCTAATTTCATTCTTTTACATGTTGACATCCACTTAGACCAGCACCATTTGTTGAAGATGCTGTCCTTATTCCATTGTACAGTTTTGGCTTCTTTGTCAAAAATTAAGTGACCATAGGTGTGTGGGTTCATTTCTGGGTCTTCAATTTGAGTCCATTGATCCACTAGTCTGTTTCTATACCAGTACCATGCTGTTTTTATTACTATTGCTCTGTAATTCACAAAGGAGGAATCTCTAATGGCAGTGAGACATTTGAAGAAATGCTCTACTTCCTTAATCATCAGAGAAATGCAACTCAAGATGACTCTGAGATTCCATCTCACACCTGTCAGAATGGCTAAGATCAAAAACTCAAATGACAGCACATGCTGGTGAGGTTGTAAAAAAAGGGGAACACTCCTCCATTGCTGGTGGGAGTGCAAACCTGTATGACCACTATGGAAATCAGTCTGGCAATATCTTAGAAAACCTGGAATAGCCCTACCTCAAGTACTAGACACACCACTTCTGGGTATCCACCCAAATGATTCCTCACCAAACCACAAGGACATAGCCTCATCCATGTTCATAGCAGCCTTATTTGTAATAGCTAGAAACTGGAAACAACCCAGATGCCCCTCAACTGATGAATGGATAAAAAAAAATTGTGGCACATTTACATAATGGAATACTACTCAGCTATCAGAAACAAGGAAATCATGAAATTTGCAGCCAAATGGATGGAACTAGAAAAGCTTATCCTGAGTGAGCTAACCCAGACTCAGAAAGATGCACATGGCATCTACTCACTTATAATTGGATTTTAGCCATATTGTACAGGATAACTATCCTAAAAACAATACACCAAAAGGAACAGGAACATAGACTTTGTTACCTATTAAGGGGACAATTTGCCCTGGGAGTGCCACCATGTTGGCCCCCAGGGCAAGAGGAAGCTCTTAGCCCACATATGACTGTTGAGCTGAGACAGGCTGATATGTAAGGACACTCCACATCGGAAGAATAGGAAGGGTGGGAGAAGAAGGAGAGGGTGGGACGGTGGATATGGGAGGGGTGGAATGAGGGCACTGTGATGGAGATGTAACTTGAACCAATAAATAAACAAAAAAAGAAAAAACCATTACCCATATAGGCCATTATGGATGCTTATGATTGATTGATCAATGTATGTAAAGGAAAGAAACTGCAGCTTCTTCCTACTGAATATTCACATCTGGAGAATGCTAACCAAAAAAGACCTTCTACAAGACTAGCTAACTCTTCCTCTTGTACTGTATATAATACACATATTGAGGATCCAGGGTGTAGGTGGTAGTGGTTAGAGAACCCCACCCATCCCAGGTTCACTGTACATGTATCTGTGTGTTTGTCCTTTCTTCATTCCTTTAACGTCCCTTTCCAGGTTTCTATTACCTAAGCTACACAAGACTCAGCAGTTTGTGATTATAAGAATAAGTGAGCTAATATGTTAGCACTTAGCATCTCATATACTATATAGCAAGATGTGGATTTTAGTTAGCAATATTTTCAAGCTAAAATGCTATAGGATTTGGAGTAACTTAGCAAAAATTTTTTAGGAAAAAAGCAGAGTACGATGATAGAGCAAACTCTATGTGAATTTTGAGGGAACCGATTGGGTGTTTCACATAAAGGAATCAGCACAGCACTTGGACCATGATTAACCCTGAGTAAATGGCCATTGCTGGTAGAGTTGGTGCTGATGGAATAAGTACAGGTGTCAAGAGTATTGCCGTCCATGGCCTAAACAAGCATGATCTGCTGGTGTCTAGTTTCATACTTGGGTATGTCTTCTGTTCCCTTAGAGACAGAGTTTGCCACTCTCCAGAAACAGAAGGTCTTTGTCTCCCCCTGTCCTCTTGTAGGTATGCACATTGCTACTTCTATCCTCACAGCTACTTTCTAAACATGTCTGCATAATGGGAAATCTGTTAATATTTTCTTCAGAATATCAGCAATTATATATCTTTGGCAAAATGTGTCTTCCTCAAACCAAATGAGACAGAATACCCTGAACCAAGTATTATGTGCCTTGGAAAAGAGAAAGAGCAGGAGCAAGGAAACATGTTCCAGGTTACTCAAGACAATGTTTATTTATTGGTGATTCTGTCTCCATCTGGCAGATTTAAATCTGAGTAAAAGAATGTTTCTATTAAGTAGTTACTTCCTTTTCCGTGTTACCAAGAGGACCTCAACTTTGAACCACATGGTAGAGATGGAAGAGAACTATTAACATATGGAAGTGGCCTGAAAGCAGAGGAAGGATGAGAGGCTAAGGGGACAGTGGTGGAGAAAGCAAGCTTATGAGCAGTCAAGTGTGTCATATATTGCTGAGCATCACCAGTCATGAGCAGAATTCTTTCTAAGGATCTAAACTATATATAAATATGTTCACTAGATAAAACACTGAAATTTCTTTTAGAATACCTTTTAAATTAGTTTTAAATGAGTTTGCTGAATTGATTTCCTTTCTGATTCTCTTGGCTCCACTGTCACTCATGCCACTTAGAAAAATCTTAATAAGTCCTCCCATTGATTCATTACAAAAAGCTTAAAATGGAGATATCTTTGCAAACATAGTGCTGTGATGTTTGCAAGGCTGGGAAGCAAACATTGGCATCTTGAACTCTAGAATCATCAGTCAATATTCTATTGTTGTCACCCATTATAAGAATGTGAGTCTCAGGACTCATTCCCAAGTAGAAGTATGGAGAGCTAAACCAAGAATTCACAAAAGAGGAATCTCTAACGGCCAAGAGAAACTTGAAGAACTGCTCAACATATTTAATAATCAGAGAAATGCAACTCAAGAAGACTCTGAGATTCCATCTCACACCTGTCAGAATGGCTAAGATAAAAAAATTCTACTGACAGCACATGCTGGTGGGGTTGTGGAGAAAGAGGAACACTCCTCCACTGCTGATGGGAGTTCAAGCTTGTACAACCACTATGGAAATCAGTCTGGTGATATCTTAGAAAACTTGGAGTAGCGCTACCTCAAGACCCAGGCATACCACTCCTGGTATACATCAAAATGATTCCTCCCCAAATCACAAGAACATTTCCTCATCTATGTCCATAGCAGCCTTATTTGTAATAGCTAGAAATTGGAAACAACCCAGATGTCCCTCAACCAAGAATGGATTAAAAAACTATAGTACATCTACACAATGGAATACTACTCAGCCATCAGAAACAATGAAATAATGCAATTTGCAGCCAAATGTATGGAACTAAAGAAGCTCATCCTGAGTGAGCTAACCCAGACTCAAAAGGATGCACATGGCCTCTATTCGCTTATAATTAGATTTTAGCCATAAATCCATACTACAACCAATGCACCAAAAGGAACAGGAACATAGACTTTTTTACCTGTCAATGAGACACTTTGCCTTAGTGGTGCTGCCTTGTAGGCCCCCAGTGTATGAGGAGGCTCTTGGTCCTCATATGACTGCTGAACTAGGGAAGTGGACTGATATGTATGTACACTCCACACCAGAGGAGTGGGATGGAAGGGATGGGGGTAGAGGGTGAGAGAGCGGGACTGGGAGGGGTGGAAGAATGGCACTGTGATGGAGATGTAACCTGAAGTAATAAATAAACACTAAAAAAAAAAAGGTCCAGGAAACATCTTCAACAAAATCATAAAAGAAAACTTTCCAAATCTAAAGAAAGAGATGCCCATAAAATTGCAAGAGGCATACAGAACACCAAACAGATTAGACTTTCAAAGAAGAGCTAATACAAATACTATTCAAATTCTTCCACAAAATATAAACAGAAGGAACACTGCCAAACTCATTCTATGAGGCCACAGTCACCTCGATACCTAAATCACACAAAGACCCAAAAAAAGAAAGAGAACTTCAGACCAATTTCCCTCATGAACATTGATGCAAAAATACTTAATAAAATACTGGCCAACTGAATCCAGGAACACATCAAAAGTATCAGACACCATGATCAAGTAGGTTTCATCCATCCAAGTAGGCTGCATCCAGAAATGCAGGGATGGTTCAACATTCTAAAATCCATCAACATAATTCACCATATAAACAAGATGAATGAAAAAAAAAAACCACAGGATCATCTCACTAGATGCTGAAAAAGCATTTGACAAAATCCAACACCCCTTCATGCTAAAAGTCCTGGAGAAAATGGGCATAAAAGGACCATACCTAGAAATAATAAAGGTGATATACAGCAAGTCAGTAACCAGCATCAAATTAAATGGAGAGAAACTTAAAGTATTTCCTCTAAACTCAGGGACAAAGCAAGGATGCCCCTTTTGCCATACCCTTCAACATAGTACTTGAAGTTCTTGCTAGAGCAATAAGACAATTAAAGGAGATCAAGGGGGTACAAAATGGAAATGAAGAAGTCAAATTATCCGTATTTGCAAATGGTATGATAGTATACATAAGCGACCCTAAAAATTCCACCAGAGAACTCTTACAGGTGATAAGCACCTTCAGCAAGGTGGCTGAATACAAAATTAATTTTAAAAAAATCAGAAGCCCTTCATTATACAATAAATAAATAAATAAATGGGCTGAGAAAGAAATTAGAAAAACAACAACCTTCACAATAGCCACAAACAATATAAAATGCCTAGGGGTGACTCTAACAAAGCAAATGAAAGACCTGTATGACAAGAACTTCAAGTCTTTGAAGAAAGAAATTGAAGAAGACATCAGAAGATAGAAAGACTCCCATGCTCAACAATAAGTAGGATCAACATAATAAAAATGGCCACCCTGACAAAAGAAATATACAGATTCAATGCAATTCCTTTCAAAATACCACCAGAATTCTCTATAGACCTGGAAGAAGCAATTCTCAACTTCATATGGAATAACAAAAAACCCAGAATAGATAAATCAATCCTGTACAAAAAAAAAACAAAAACAAAAAACAAAAAACAAAAAAACAAGAAAACATCTGGAGGCATCACTTTCCAAGATTTCAAGCTGTACTACAGAGCAATAGTAACAAAAACAACATGGTACTGGTATAGAAACAGACCAGTGGATCAATGGAATCGAATTGAAGACTCAGAAATGAACCCACACACTTATGGTCACTTAATTTTTGACAAAGAAGCCAAAACCGTACAATGGAAAAAGGACAGCATCTTCAACAAATGGTGCTGGTCCAACTGGATGTCCACTTGTAAAAGAATGAAATTAGACCCATACTTATCACCTTGTATAAAACTTAAGTCCAACTGGATCAAATACCTTAACATAAGGCCGGTCACACTAAATCTACTAGAAGAAAAAGTGGGGAAAAGCCTCTAATTCATTGGCACAGGTGACAACTTCCTAAACAGAACACCAACAGCTCAGGCTCTAAGACCAACAATCAATAAATGGGACCTCATGAAACTGAAAAGCTTCTGTAAGGCAAAAGACACTGTCATTTGAACAAAACGACATCAGATTGGGAAACAAACCTACATATTGGGAAAAGATCTTCACCAACCCCACATCTGACAGAGGGCTAATATCCAAAATTTACAAAGAACTCAAGAAATTAAATGCCAAGAAACCAAATAATCCAATCAAAAAATGTCGGGTACAGAGCTAAACATAGAATTCACAAAGGAGGAATCCCTAATGGCTGAGAGACACTTGAAGAAATGCTCAGCATCCTTAAACATCAGAGAAATGCAACTCAAGACCACTCAGATTCCATCTCATACCTGTCAGAATGGCTAAGAGCATTTGCATCTTAATCCTATCTCCCAGTGACAGGTAAGCATGCTAAAGTTACAGAAGTCATCCAGTGTGGAATTTCTATACCAAGCTTGAGAGCAAAGAAGTCTTTGTGAGGCTGTCTATGGCCTAATCTGTATGGGCCTTCCAGCAAGTTCTCTGTCTCTCTTTGCCTTTCTGGGAATCTGTCTCCAAACAGAACCCAGTGTTGCTCTACCTGGGAATTACTTTGGCTTCTGCTCTCACATCCACCCCCATACTTTTCTCTTCCCAACCCATGGGGACTTTTGTTCTGTTTTGTTTTTTCCAGTCTGAATAGATTGAAAGTTCTTTCTACTGTTTATCCTAAACACCTTTTCTATCATTAGTTCCACTAACCATGTTTGGAAGAACAGCACCAGGAGTAATAAGAAGCGAGGCCAGCCTGGTCTACAAAGCGAGTCCAGGACAGCCAGGGCTACACAGAGAAACCCTGTCTCGAAAAACCAAAAAAAAAAAAAAAAAAAAGAAGCACTCTTTAGTCTCTACTTTGTCTCAACCTTGAAATGAATGAATGAATGAATGATTAAACAAGTAAATAAAAACAAAGACCTCTCCACTTGAATTTGAAGGAAAAAAAAAGAAAGAAAAAAAAAACTATCTACCAGTGTCAATCCAGGGTTGGAGGAAGAACATTTATTAGTTTGTCAAAAAAAAATACTCTATCTACTACATTTATATATAATGCACATGTTTGAAGCGTATCCTCAATAATATATTTCAGGTCACATTATCATACCATACAGATCCCTACACAGCAATTACTGTATCTATTTCCTATTTTGGATCCATAGAAACATAGATCCAAGGTAATTGTGTTTAACATCTTTGGTTTTGAGGTTCCAAGATGGATGCAGTGTTTTATACTCTGAACACTGGAGATGAAAGTCAATCCAGGAATGAGCAATTTGGGTGGGGGGCTGACCTTGTCTTTATCTTCCTGGTTGGATGGATCCAGGTGAGTTCCTTTCATCTCTCCAGACTGCTTCTGAGTGAACCTAGTACAACACCTAACTCACAGTTTTTTATGAGGATTAAATAAGAACACCCACACAAACATTTGTGTAGTGTCTAGCAAAAGGCAGGCCCAATGGAGGTGGCTGTGGGTGTTGGTACTCACTGATGTCACTGGAAAACTACAGAAGATGTTAGTCTATACCCCAGCATGGGAAATGATTCTATGAAAGCTGCATTTGGATGCATCATTGCAATGTTTATGTTTAGTGATATCTGAAGACTAATCACATGGCAATTTCTCATCTACTGCCATGCACGTTCTCCACAATTCTCTTTCTCTTCCTTTCTTTCAGTGTTCCCCAAACCTATTCCTTAACCCTGAAATACATCCAGAGATAGACTGGAAGGGCACTTGGCACTTGTGTGTGACCAGAGAAGTTACAGCGGGAGAGCTGAGGACAGAGTTCCTGGGTGGGCCCACTCATGCTCTCCAAGTGGCTTCCCCACACTCTTCCCCTCCATGCTTTGTAAAAACAGCAACACCTCAAGGTGGAGTCAGCCTAAGTTCCTCATTGCTCTCAGAGGAAATCCACCAATAGAGCAGGAACAACCATCCTGAGTCTCCTATAGTGGAGACAGATCGCTCCTCTATCAGGTTTCTGGCATGTATTTGCTGCATTAGTTCACCTTGAGAAGTTACAGAGCTTACTGAAAGGTTGCATACCCTGCAATTAGAGACTGGGCACTCTAGGCCTCCAAAGCCCATTCTGTTATTCCTTAAACTATACTATCATAAGTATCCCAATTTTTTTAAACAAAAGGATATCTTTAGTTTTTATCTCTCTAGCAAATTGGGCAAAATAGCCAGCTCTATTTGGTGCAAGACTGAAATACATATGTCTGATATCTACACTGCTTTAGAAAATAGGGCATGGATTAGGGCCAGTCACATCCCTGGAAGGACCCCAAAGCTGTCTGTCATCAAACATTCCAAGACAGTGGCTATTTTTTTAGGAAAACAATTTTGCCTCTAGAACTGGTCGTTGATTTTTCAAAATCTATTGTTGGTTTTAATTTTCTCCCCACAGGGCACTGAACCAGTGCCTTGTGGATGCTGGAACCTCTAATGAGATTGGAGTTGGTCTTATAAATTCTGTGGGCAGCTTTCACAGCTCTAATTGAGAACCAAACTTGAGACTGGGCAGAGAGTGGAAAATATTCTCCAGGCATATGCTCCTAGTGGCAAGTGCTTGCTTAGAAGCCTCACAGGGCCTTCTTCCTACCATAGCTGAAAGAATTAGGGCAGATCAAACTCACTTGATCAGAAACTGTATTCCAGCAAAAATATAACACCACCGACAACTGTAACTGCCTCTGTGGAATTTCCTAGATGACAGAGTGTTTTCTAATGCACAGACTCAGCAATCGTGGAATATCAGCACTGAGGGAATACCACGCTATCCGTGGGATTCCTAGGAATTGGTGGAGTTAGGTGATTTGACAGGAGCAGAATAATACAAGTTATGAACTCCAGAATCCATTTAAAACTATTACAACTCTCTCTGGGTTGAAATCGGCAGAGACCCATATCTGTGTACTGCCATATCAGCCAACAAGGCTTTTATATCCTCTTTCACATGATGGACTCTGGATTCTCCACAAAGAAGTTACAGCCTCTGTGCACAGGTCTGTCTATTCAGGCATCAACTTTGACCTCTCTCCAGCACACATGGGAACTTAGCTCCCTGTCTGCTGTGAGACGTTCAGATGCACCTGGAGCCTCTATTGCTGCAATTCTTCTCTTTCCTTGGCTCATGCAGCCATCAAAAAGCTAGTGCAATTCATTCTCAAGCTTCCAAGTCAGGAAGTGGCACTCTCCCAGGCTTTGAGCATCTCAGGCCCACAGTCTAGCCAAAGTCAATAAAAGAACCCAGATCTACAGAGGGCAAGAATTTTTTTTTTTTATTTTGACTTTGGCACTTGTCCCAGTGTATAACCCAGGGATATTTACACACACGAAGGAGTGTATCCAGCCTTGTTGTTTTCAAAAGACTCATCAGCACTACTGACTCTTCAGAGCTGAACTGCGAATCTGGAATCTGTCTTCCCACCTCACCACAGCATACAGTTAAAGGGAAAAAAAAAATCCCAAGATGGGCTAAAAATACCTGATCCGGCTTCAGTACTCCTGCGAAGGCTGAGCACGCTCAAGGCATCCTTGATGAAGACAGTGCCGACATTATATGCAATGTCACATTCTGATGAGTTAATTGCTCTAATTGAACATTTAGTGCAGTGGAGGAAAAGGGAACATTAACGCATGAGGTTTTACTTTTTCACACATAAAATTAAAAGGCAAATAGAGACTTAACATCGCCTGAAAACTTGTGGAAAGGTAACTTTTAAGCAGAAAAAAAAGAAAAACCCTGCTCAATTTTGCAGTTGAGAATGCCTCACGAATTTAATAAAAATCATGTTTTGCCAACTTTAGAAGAAAGAAAAAGGGAAAACGACAATTTAGTAGAGTTCTGTGTCCTTCCTTTTCCAGCATGGGTTAGTGAAGAGAGCAAGGAGTCCAGGAGTCAAGAAGATCCATATTTTAAATCCACTTCCCTCAAATAGAATGGGTGTATAAATGATTTCAGCTTCCTTACTTGTCATGACAAGGATAATTCCTGTTTCAAAACTTAAGTGGAGGGAGGAGGGAGGGAAATGGCAGAGGAGAGAGAAAGAGAGAGGAGAGAGAAAGAGAACCTATCATCATACGGTAGGATTTCAATAATGTTAATTCCTTCTTCACTCTGTACTGCATCAATAGAATCTAGAAATGAGTAGAATTAATGAAAAATAGTAGAAGAAAATAAGAAAGAAAGGTCAAATGTGAGTGAGTAGAGTGACAGGAAAGTGATGGGATCTGACAGGGGAGTATTAAGCCACCTCCTAAGGGTATATGAGCCCCCGATGTCTGTCTGCACTGGTAGCACCACCAAGAGATCTCAAGGAAAGGGGAGACTCAGAGGTCAGGCTTCAGCTGTCATTGCTGTGGTGAGACAGTGAAGGACACATTTGCCCACTGAGAAGAGTGGGGGATGCTTCGTCTGTCCTGAACAGTGCAGGTCTCAAAGAAGTGACACTAGCAGATCCTCTCAGAAAAGTTTTCCAAATATTCAGCAGGGTGGCACGCAGCGTGTGACAGTTCCCCACAGAACAACCATATGCCTGCCACCTAAACACCTACAGTTGCCCATCCGCTGGCAAGCAGTGCCGAGTTTCTCCTCTTCTGGACTCGTAAGAGACTCATGCTTTCTCATGGAAAGATACTAATAATCTTCAGATATATTGCTGGCTCTCATTCTGTGGGAGGCCTTTGCACCTTTTGTTTCTTCAGTTGTACAGAATTTTCAGTTTTAGGAAGACGTAGTTTCCTAATATCAAATGACCACTCTTGAAAACATACATGCAAGTAACATTATGCCGACTGATCAGGTTGCACTTACGTATTTTGGAATAGTTATGTATAAAGCAACAATTAATGGGAAAAGAGGCCATGAATTTAAAAGATATCAAGGAAGGATATATGGGAAGGTTTCGAGGGAGGAAAGGTAAGGAAGAAATGGTGTGATGCTATTATAATCTCAAAGAATAAAAGAAGTAATTTTTGAAGCATGTTGAGCTTTTAGTCTTTAATCCTGTAGAAAAATGATCTGATGTTGCAAAAGAGTCTCTATAAAGGCAATTAATTTAAATGTTGGCAACAGGGTAGGCCCTAAATCAAGATGACAAATCTCCTCATAATGAAGGGAATTGGTTAAGGTTGCAGTACTGGGCATGATTTCCTACCTGTTCTGTGGGCCTTAAATTTGATTAGACAGCCGTTGGCTACCACCAAGATATAAGTACTATTATTACACCTTTAGGGCTGTTTCTCAATACTGGTGATTATTATGGTTCATAAACATCACAGAAGGATAAGGATCGATTCCCTCCCTTAGCAGCTTGTGTATCACCTTCTAAGGACAAAAATGAAAACAACAACAACAAAAAAACCAAGTTGTCAGGTAGGAGGTTTTTCAGGTCAATTCAAGCTCAAATTCTCTAGATCCTATGTCCAAAGCACATGGGGTCTCTGGCAATAGGGGCTTCCCTTCAACTTCTGGGAGATTAAAGCTAAGGGCAATAGCAATAGCCTGTACTGTTTTTGAGAGTGTCTAGGGCTTTCTGACCAACGTCTCAAAAGGAGGATTCGCATGCCTGACACTGGGAATTTTGTAGGGTTGTGTATGGTTCTTGGTGGAAGTATTATCATCCCCCGTGCTGTAGCTCCATTTAAAATGTATAACGATTTAAATATGAATATCTGTAAGCCTACACTTATAGCTATTAAACATAATTTTAGGTAATACAAAATAATAATTCTTTATGAGCTTTCCACTCATCCTTGATGTAATTTATGGATCCTCCCTTCCTTTCTATTTGTCTCCCTTGCCGATGGAGTCACCTCTCTTCTTTCTCATTTCCCTCTCCCTATCAGTATGAACTGCTCAACAACATGTGGCTTATGAAGTCACGGATCTTAAAGGAGAACTTACTACTGTCGCTTTCTTAAACCATAATAATTCTTATCTGCATTCTAAATGCTTATCCTTACATCCACAGCTAAGTGTAACTACCATCTCTCATCATAGAAGCTTCGTTTCCAGCAGAAGAAGCAGAAGAAGAGCACTACAGAAAGCCACAACTAGCCGAAAATGTAGAGAACAACTGACTGTAAGGTACAGGGGCCCAACTGATACCTCTACAACACAGCTCTTGTACTTAAGGCTCAAGGGACATCTCAGAGGAGAGAGCAGAAGTATTGTAAGAGCCAGAGAGCCATGACGTTTGTTGTGAGATTGTACCTTATAGTTATGGTACGGAAGCTATACCTATGAAATCTCAACAACATGTCTACCTAAACAAAATCCTGAACAATTCTAGCAACAGTGATACCACAATATGGAATGAAGAGATTTCATGGGACCCATGACCTTGATGAAGAACTACAAGCAATTGGCAGCTTCCAAGAGAGGGAGAATCAGTCTTCCTCAGAGATGAGTCCCCAGATTAGTTGTCCAATACCAAGTGGTCAGCCCTAGAAACACATACATGTGGGCAACACTGAAGGGGCTCAGTGGTTACTACTTATATGTTTATTATTCATTTTTATGTATATGTAACAACAGTGGATCATGAAATTGGAAGGGAGTAGAAGAAGTAGGGAAGGATCCTGAGAAGGAAAGAATAATGTAATTACATTTTAATCAAAAATTTAATTCTGAAAATTCAAATGTTTTAAAAAGGATGTTGGACATACAGACATGCCTACCGAAAAGGAAAATAACATGCAAAGATACAGACCCGAGGTAATCATCTACAAGACAAGGCAGAGGTCTTAGAGTAGATTCTCCCCTTACAGCTATTCAAAGGGAACTTACCAAGCCCTAGATACCAGGATTCTACCTTGCAGAAGAGTGAGAAAATAAATCGCTGCTGCATAAACTAATTAGGTAGTGTTAGTTTGTTAAGGTATCTCTAATAAATGAAAATATCTATGTGTCAGTCAGTTTTCTGATGCTATAGTGAAATACCTGCAATAATGACCTTAACAAAGAGAAAAAACTGTATTTGGGCTCATAGTTTTGGAGTCCCAGTCCATGAATGGTCAGCCCCATGGATCTAAATTTGCAGAGAGGCAGTTTGTCTTGAAGGGAACACCTGGTGAGGCAGAACAGCTTGCCTCATGGCTAGGAAAGAAATGAATGTGACATAAAGGAAGTAGCTAGGAAAGAAATGAATGTGACATAAAGGAAGAAATTAGGAAAGAAATGAATGTGACATAAAGGAAGAGATTAGGAAAGAAGTGAATGTGACATAAAGGAAGTAGCTGGGCAGGATTTCACAATCTCCTGCAAGTCTACACAAACAATGCCATAAAAGCCTTCCACTGGGTCCCACTTTTGAAGGTTCCATCACCTTGTAGTAAGAACCACCCAGGGTACTTAGTTCCCCAAAAGGTACATGTGCCTTTTGGGGAACATGTAGAGCCCAAGCTCCAGCCAGCTCCTGAATTTGCTCTACACATGCTCTGTTTGAATCACTACATGCAGTCTTCAAGTGGTCACCAAGTTTTCATCTTCACTTCGTCCTGCATAACTATAACTTCAGCCTTCTCTTGATAATAGAAGATATGTTCATTTCCCTTTGTGTTATTTGAAGTTTATTTTCTCTTTGTTTTGTGAGCAGTTATTCTGTGGCCATATCAATGAACCCCATCCAGGAACAACTGTTGACTGTTACCTGACAAATGTTTCATTAAAGAGTCAACAAGGAAAGACATAGGAATTGGAGATCCAGGGGAAATCCCACCTCAGATGATCAGAGAGTTCATGCCCACCAAAATATTAGAAAACATCTATGTGAAAATATTTTGACAGAACTTTAGGGTAGTATAAATTGGATCTTGTACTCTGAAAGAGCCATTGAAGAGATTTTCCAGTTTCTTGTTGATTTGAAAATAATATTGTAGTGGATGCAGCCTTTGGAGAGAACACATTTGGCTGTGGCTTAAAAAGTGAATTGGTTAGAATGCTGACAGCACAGAAAGTAAAGAGAAAGTTACAAACTGTCCTAGTTTGACACCTTGAAAGCAATAATGATGCTGTAGAAATGTGAAGAAATGATATGTATGAAAATACTATGAAAAAAGGACCAGTGAGTCTTATGTGGAGTACAAGATGACCTTGAGTTCTTCAGCTGGGTGACGAAAAGTCATTTAGCAAAAAGCAAAATCAAGGAAAGGAGACATGGCTCAGCAGTAATGAGCTACAGGTTGGTTTCTGGCACCCATGTCTGGTGGTTTACAACTGCCTATAACCCCAGTTCCAGGGGATCACAGCCTTTCAGCCTCATCTGGCCCCTGTGTTCATGTGCAAAAACTCACACACAGACAAAAATATGTACAAATGATCAAAAATAAGTCTTTTTTGTTTGTTTTTAAAAACAGTAAGGAAGACCAGGAGAAACATCGAACATGCTGGTGTAGTACCTGTGCTGAGTTTTTTGTTGTTGTTTTGTTTTTTGGTTATTTTAATGTTTATTTATTATTTCAAGTTACATCTCCATCACAGTGACCTCTTTCCACCCCTCCTGTTCCCACTCTCTCCCCCTCTCCCCCTTCTCTCACTGATCCTATTCCTCCAGATTGGAGTGTCTCTACAAATCAGCCCCCTTCAGTTCAGCATTCATATGAGGGCTAAGAGCTTCCTCATGCACTGAGGGCCTACACGGCAGCACCACAAGGGCAAAGTGTCCCACTAACAGGTAACAAAGTTTATGTTCCTGTTCCTTTTGGTGTGTTGACTGTAGAATAGTTATCCTGTACTATATGGTTAAAATCCAATTATAAGTGAATAGATGTCATGTGCATCTTTCTGAGTCTGGGTTAGCTCACTCAGGATGAGCTTTTCTAGTTCCATCCATTTGGTTGCAAATTGCATGATTTCCTTTTTTCTGATAGCTGAGTAGTATTCCATTGTGTTAATGTACCACATGGCCAAGATCAAAAACTCAATGACAGCACATACTGTCGAGGTTGTGGAGAAAAGGGAACACTCCTCCACTGCTTGTGGGAGCTCAAGCTTATACAACCACTATGGAAATCAGTTTGGTGATATCTTAGAAAACCTGGAATAGCCCTACCTCAAGACCCAGCCATACCACTTCTGGGTATACATCCATATGATTCCTCACCAAACCACAAGGGCATGTCCTCATCTATGTTCATAGCAGCCTTATTTGTAATAGCTAGAAACTGGAAACAACCCAGATGTCCCTCAACCAATGAATGGATAAAAAATAAGTCCTCTTTAAAAAATAAATATCAAATGATAGCTTATGCTAGATAATATATGATGTTCATCAAGTAAAATAACAAGTAGTGAATAAAAAATAAATAATAATTACTAATAAATGCTTTGATTTCTAGATGTAAGTTAAGAAATACTTTCCTTAGACACACACACACACATGCTGAATCTGATCCAAGTTGGAGCACTGAAATCTTAAGTTTGTATTAAAATCCTATGCATTATGGGAAGTATGGAGCTCTTGCCTAACATATATTGGCCTCTTGGCTTGATATCTTGTGCTGGTAATAAAACATTAAAATTAAAATTAAACACAATAAATCTAACCTGTACTTTGAGGTAAGAAGTTTATTCTGTTTTTCAGAAAATTAATATATTATTTTTCTTTTATATTAGGAGAATTTGATCACTCTCATTTTGTATTAATGAGACAATATTCTTCCAGAGTACTCACTATATAGCACACATACACACACACACACACACACACACACACACACACTGTTTCCTAGAACTGATTTCTAGATAACTTCCTTATTAGTATTCTTCAGGTATCATGAGGCTTCATAAATGTTGGATTATAAAGTAATGGCCTTTCCCCTCCATTCTCAGTAAAGAATGAAAATCAAGACTAGCTGGACTGTCTTTCAGAGAACTGCCTGACCAACCAGGCCAGGCTACCACAGGAAGATTGCTAACCTCACATTTGCATCATAACTTCATGCCTGATGAGGTTTCCATGAGTCCATAATCATTCTCCCACTGGCTCCTTCTCTCAGATTCAATTCTAATCAAATAGAGAAAATGAGAAGACTGCAAGCCAGGAGAGCAAGAAAATGCTACACAAATGTCAGAGGCAGCTGTAGAGTTTGAGGAAGGAGAGCCAACTTCATACCTGGCAAACATTTGCTCACAGAAATGTAGACTTCAAGATTCTAGACAGATTTCAGAAGAAATGTGACAAAATCATGTGAATTCCCAAGCCAGAAAGTCACCATCTGTGATTATATTACATGTCTGAACGCCATTATCATGTGCGTGTTACCCTCCCAGGCACGAAGGGTTTTATAGACTTTGGGCTGGACTTCATGTTTCAGTTGAGTCCATGTAAGTACAGAACTCACTGCAGTCTGAAAATGAAATTCTTTTCACTTCAAGGGAAAAATATGAAAAGAAATAACCTTTGAAAAATGCTGATGAAATGTAACTTTTACCCATAATAATTTCCTGGCATTTATAACGAAGATCCTCTGTTACTTCCAGCAAATGCAAAACACTGACAGGAGAGACATATTAATACACCTCTGAGCAGCGAGGGAGCTGCTTCTCAAGTGAGACAGAAGCAATGAGTGTTTGGAACACCTCATCCTTCAGCGGAATCCAATTTTCTCTTACAGGTTAAACTCAGCAGCAAGAAGTGGAATGTACCGCAATAATTAGATATTAAAAACGTGTGGAAGACAAAGGAAACTCTCCAATGATGTTTACATTTCCTGTGGCTTGCAAATGTACTTTTACCTTGTTTATGGCCAGCGAATTCTAACCACAGAGGCAAGACTTCATACTTATGATCATTTGTGGAGAATTATGTTACCAAGGGTTTCACGTATCTGTCTTGTCTGAGATTCCTGGGTTTTGTGAAATCACCGTGCCATGGAGTTTCTGGCAGGGTAGATAATATTTTTCAGCAAATGAGTACATGGAAATAAGAAGGAAGATTCTAATAGGATGAAATGGCATGCAAATTGGAACTAGAATTGTTTTCTAGTAGGGAAACATTAATTGGATTCAATACGGGCACCCACTGTGTGTCAGAACTTTATGAGATTGCCTTAAGGTATCTGTTCTAATGAAATTTTGAAAAAAAATATATCTTTTCATTAAATTGTTTGATTCTGGAAAGAAAATAAAACATGAAGAAGTTTGTTTACAGTTGTGAAGACATCTTAGTGGTCTGTTACAAAGCTGGCTGCCGTCATCTAGAACTGTTGGCAGAGATTTCCAGATCTGAAAGCCAGCTCACAGAACATCTCAATATCATTGTGCATATGTGATATTTGGTCACTGTTTTAGAAACAGTCAAAATGTTGAGTATATCTTTTTTAACATTTATTTATTTCTTCAAGTCACATCTCAATTATAGTCCCCTCTCTCCTTCCCCTCCTGGTTCCAGTTCCACCCTCTGACCTTCTTCACCATCTTCCTATTTGCTTTTTTTTTTTTTTTTAATTTAAGGTGTATGTTTTTCCTCCCAACAGCTCCCCCTTTTAGTCTAATAAAAGGCTCTTTTTCTTATAACAATAAATATAGTACAAAACAATAAGAACAATTAGGCCACAATTATGAAAATTATAAGGTATAACATGCATTCCCAATGTCCAATCTATATGTATTTAGCAACAGATATTAATATTCTACTATGTATCTATCTCAATAAGTGTAAAGTTCTATACCTAATTCAATTTCCATCCTAACTTGCATTACCAACTTAAAAACATCTTCTTAGACCCAGAGCATCTTTTAATTCCTAAACAACTTAAAATTTAACTGTGAGACTATAACTATCTTGTCTTCAGCCACATCACAGACCTGAGAAGGATAAATATAACTGAATATACAGGAAGTGAGAGCCAGCAGATTCCAAAACTAAGAAACAGCAGACAACTGGCTGTCTGGACAGTCCCAATTTTTTCTCAATACATTGGAGCATCTAACTTCAGCCTTTTGCCCCAGTATCTCTGACAGATATTAATTGTAAAGCAGGAGTTATGAAGGACTTGCCTACCCTGTCTTGGCAAAGCTAGGCTGTAGACTTACCTGCTTCCAAGTTTTGTCCTTTTCATACAGCATTCTGTCTACAGTTTAAGCCCAGTGACAAGCTTGCCACTAATACAGCCATCTCCAAATGGAGATTCTTTGATGTTCATCATCTACTTGGAGTAGAATAAGGAGTGATGTCAGGCACGCTGAGCATATTTTAAGCATTTGAAAAGTTGCAAAGAACTTGAACACTGCTAAAAAACCAAGTCAGCTTGTTTATGAAGAATAATCATACTCTAAGACCTTTGCCTTGTCTTGTAGATGATTCCCAGCACCTATTTGCTGGTTCACAATAACCTATATATCTAGTTCCAGGGGACCTGAAACCCCTTTTTAACCTCTGCAGTCACTAGGCTACATATATATATATATATATATATATGACATATATATATGTAATACATATATATGCAAAGCATCCAAATATGCAAAATAAAAATAATTTTTAAAAAATCTGTATTGGAGAGGGGGAGATTATGGTACTCAAGAAACCTATTTAGAAAATAGGTGATCACCATACTCCCAAGCCTATTTTGGATTTCACAGTTCCTGTAGCTGCCCAGCCTGGTAAATGTAGCTCTCACTCCTACCAATGAAGCATTGTCTTGCAACAGATGGAGACTACTACAGAGATACACAACTGTTGAACTGCAGAGAATAAGTTACTCTGTGGGGTGGTATTTTTGTTACTCTTCTGCTGCTTATGATGAAACACTACAACCAACACAATTTATAAAATAAAATATATAATTTGGTCTATACATCAGAGGGTTAGGGTCCATGATGGCAGAATGAAGAAGGCACAGCAGAGAGCTCACTTCTTTATCCATAACCACAAGGCAGAGAGAGAATAATGGGAAGGGCAGGGGTCTTTTCAAACTTCAAATGACCACTGCCAATTACACACCTCTTCCAACAAGGCCACACTTTAACCCTTTCTAAGCAGTTCTATGAACTGGGATCAAGTATTCAAATGTATGAGCCAGTTATTTACTGTGCATCTAATATTTGTCAGATACAAGAAAACTGTGCTATACAGCCTCAGTAAAGTCTCACAATATCTTTGCAGTTTTCATGTTCTTGTTTGCCCCTCTTTTATTGATCTGAACAGCCAAACCATGGCTGACCAGCTAGTTCACAATGAGCTGAAATTTCAACAGGAAATGATATGCTAGAAGTGAATTTTCCTGCACATGACATCAAATAGCTTGCTACTATAAGCTAGATTTGTTACTGGATAATTGGTCTACATTAAATACATTGAAGGTGGTATTATCAGCTGCATTTTTGTCCTGAAAGTAAAGTCCACTGAATCTCAATGGGTCTAAAGAAATTTTGTGACTTTCTAAATAGTCTTAAAAAAAATTTTTTTTTAAATCTTGCTCAGTCAACACTTGTCCGGGGACGAGGTATTTTCTCGGGTGAAAAGTATCCACCTTGCACTCAGGAGGCCTTCAGTTCCATCCTCAACACTGCAGAAAGAAAACACACACACACACACACACACACACACACACACACACACACACACGGCCAGAGCTCACCATCTTTCATTACAGTGAGTTTGGTGCATGGCATAGGGATTGTTGACCATCCCTTCAGCCTGACTCCACCATTACCAATAATGAACATGTGGGGGACCTGTTAATATACACAAATACTCAGCAATAATAACTACTCGTTAACTTTGCGAAAGCCTTTTACATTGTTTGAGGGCCTAGATCATCTTCCATTTTTCCTGTTGCATTTGCTGGCTTCTTTGTCTTGATTTTGGTTGAGAGAAATCCTGTTGATAATGTCAGATAAAATCAGCAAAAGTTTGAAGTTTTCTGGGCATGGTGGCACATGACTTTAATCCTAGCACTCAGGAGGCAGAGGCAGGTGGATTTCTGTGAGTTCGAGGCCAGTCTGTGTACAAAGTGAGTGCAGGACAGCCAAGGCTGTTACACAGAGAAACCCTGTCTCAAAAAACCATGAAAAAAAAATCAACCAAAAAAAAAAAAAGTTTGAACCTTAATCAATAGTAGGAAGCACAGCACTGGGTGTGATATGTTTTTTTCTTCTGTAGCGTATCAGCACTTTTTGTCAGTAGAAAATAAACAAAACTTTTCTCTCCCTGGAATCTGTTCTACTCCCCTCCTCTCCCTGGCCAGCTCTGCTACCTCCTCCAACAGTACCACATCATTCAAGGGAAAGACTGGTCTGCTGCAGTCAAATACACTCACCATCACATGGCTTTAGAAATTGCTGATAAAGTTAAACTGTACCATATTAGAAACATTCAGAGCTGTTGCACTCAAGGAAACCATGTTTAAAATCCTAAGATGCCTACAGGAAAGCAAAAGAATACCTAGTACTGTGGAAACTTGAACGACCCACAAAAAATGGTAACGATGGTGATAGCTTTTTTTCTTTTTGCTTTTCTGCTCCTGAGAGAAGAAAAATACTTGTGAGTTTTTCCTCCTACAGATCAGAATGGCACAGGTTTTAGTTTGTTCCCTCCTCTCCTTGACTTCAGGAACTTGGTATCTCCAGTATAGTGTGTGTGTGTGTGTGTGTGTGTGTGTGTGTGTGTGTGTGTGTGTG
>CAJQZJ010001224.1:103050-148152 GCA_907164525.1 Lophiomys imhausi
GTGTGTGTGTGTGTGTGTGTGTGTGTGTGTGTGTGTGTGTGTGTGTGTGTGTGTGTGTTATATAAAAGGGAGCAGATTGACCTGCCTAAGGTTACAGAACTGTGTATTTTTGTTTCATTAATCAGCAAGTGCACTTGGCTGAGGATTAGCAGAAAATGCTACCTTGTGTTGCACAGAGGATCTACCTACTTAGCCAGTAGGGCTAGAGAAAAACAGTGCTCACCCAGATGTCCTGATCCCCATCCTTTGTCCTTTATCACCTCTTTTTGTTAAAATTCCTACTATGGGTGCCACACATTATGAAATGTCTCCCACAGGCTCCCATCTGCTTGCACTACTCCAGGAAATTCTGGAGACTTTATAGGTTGCAAGATGTAGCTGGTGGAAGTAGCGCACTTTCTTGTCTGTATTTACTTATTGTCCTGCAGTAAGACAGGAAGTGTCTCTGCTACTTGTTCCCACCAAGGGGTCTTCCACACAAGTGCATTAGGCCAAGCAAACACAAACAGAGAGGCCTGCCTGGAATCAGGTGCAAAATAAGAACTTTGATCTGAAAGCTCCCTGTCACACCCTCTATCCCTCTGTCCCTCTTTCCCACTCCTCCTCCCCCACTTCTATCTTCTTTTCTCCCCTGCATGCATACAAAGCACAACACAAATGCGACAGAGTCTTACTGCATGTGTACCCAATTCTGGAGAGCAGGAAGAGTTACCATCACTAGC
Organism: Lophiomys imhausi; assembly: GCA_907164525.1. Taxonomy (NCBI): domain Eukaryota; kingdom Metazoa; phylum Chordata; class Mammalia; order Rodentia; family Muridae; genus Lophiomys; species Lophiomys imhausi. The sequence goes on from CAJQZJ010001224.1 coordinate 103,773, forward strand.
CATTTCAAACACCTGAGACGATGGAAGGCATGGGAAGGTAGGAATTGTTCTGCAGTTTTTGAGGAAGACAGAGTCTAAAAGATGGCTTGTTATCTAAACCAGTGAGTGGTTCCTTAGTCTTTGTTCCAGGACTTAAATTCATATCCTATGTCCTTTTTTTGTGATCAAAGTAAAGCCAAGTATAATACTGCTCACTTCTCCTGGAAGGCCGTTATACCTTCAAAGCCTGGAGTTACAAGACAATTCTGGCTTAAAACTACAGAAACATGGTTTTATCAAAGCTAATATGCTCACATTTCCTTCCTTGTTTCTAATGCATAGACATTGAAGTCCACACAAGAGTCATTACGTGGAAAACAGTGTGAATCCAGGTTGCTAACTCTCAAAGCTGAGTTGTTTTTCAAAACTTTGTGTGATCCTGTTGGACTTTGGTTTTCTTCTGAAGTTTTGGGGCCAGTGCACAAACACATGAAGCTCCAGCCACAGCTGATGTATGGCTTGGGATCCTGACCAGAGCTTCTGATGCAGCAGTTGTTCCTTCAAAGATCAAGTTTTGATAAAGCATTCATTTTCAATTCAACTTGGGCTCATATGGATCTGTGTTTTCATTGTAAGCTATCATATTTCGTGTATTTAATCATTTTTCAAACTCCTTTGTTGTAACGATTTGAATTTCAAATACAAAGAGAAATAGTATCTTAGCTAATTCAAATGAAATTTATGGGTTTTTTTTTTTTTAACTGCAGTCTGAAATTTTTCTTTGGTGTGATCCAGCATACTAGCCAGTGTTCTCCAAGGCAATGTTTACCATTCAATTCCAACTGTCCTTTTGCAAAGAGGCTCATCATATTGTATTCTCTCTGGACTTGCCACTGGCTTTCTTTTCCCAAGGTTGAATTACATTCGGCTGAACTTGAGGAAATTTTAAGTTGAGAATTGCCTGCCAGTGAAACCCATATGTAATCTCAAATTCTGATTTTAATCATTAGTTTTGTGTTTTTTCACTAAGTAAATCTTTGTGCCAGAATGCTCCTGAGACAATCTTGAAGTATCATTAGCATAACTGTGCAACTCAAAGAATTAAGAGCAGGACAGGTCTGGGCTCAAATCCAGTCCTGCCACTAGCTAGCTATGACCTTGAGACAGTTATTTCATTTATATAAAGTTCAAGTAATGCTCTCTCATCTGGTTTCTTCAAGGATTAAGCAGGCTAAGGCATCAAGAATGCCTTATTTAATGGTCAGAAAATGTAAGTACTCAATAAATATTACTTAATGCTACCCTTTCCCCCAAGCTTTAAAGAAATGGAACGTGAAGCTTTAAATAAAAACAAAACTGGCACCATACTTTTCATCAGAAAGTCAGAGGCTAGCAGAATGATGAGTGATCCTTCTAAACCCTGAGCCACAGAGATTTTTAACTTACAGTTCTGTATCCAGCCAGATGACGAATAAACTATGTTCATGCCTACTGAGCAAAGACCACAGAAATACAAGTACAGTTGGATAAGTGGGATTGGTGATTCTTACTTCAGTAAGACTTCCATCCACAGGATGCATGGGCAATTCTACAAAACAGTATTAGAATCCATAGGATAAGATTTAGACTTGCATTGAGTGATTTTGGAAAGTTAGAGGAAATAGCATTTTGCGTGTTGTCAAAAAGTGGGATTAACTCGTGATTTTTTTTGTGTTCTTTTTATTTAGGAATAAGGAAATGTGAAAGAGGGAGACATAGAGCTTGTTTCATTGGTATGAAAGAGCTACTGATAGGAGCTAAGAGAAGGAGTTTTAGATATTCTTATAGTTTGCACAGATATCTGTGTCCTAGCATTATTTTGGAGAGATCCTATTTTAATTTTTTATGATTGTTGCAAACTTACTTTGATTACTTTGTCACATAAGATCATTTGTATTAAAGTTCATCACTGTTACTAAAACAATGCCACTAGCTGACAATACCTATTTCTTTGTGTATGAGAGGAAAAAATAACAATTTCAATCACGCACAAACTCTTACCTTATACATACTTTTTATCAGACATTTCTTGAAGATGTGCGAAACAAAACAGCAGAATGCATCAAGAGAAGGGAGATTGGCACCAATTTAAAGAAGTCAGTCCAAGCTACAGAAAATAAGTGGACAGTGTGATATGAGGGTAAGAGAAAGGTAATGGTGGTGGGGGGGTAGATAATGAACATGAAGGAAGTTTGTAAATCCATATAAAAGCCTATTAAATAAACTATAGGTATATATATAATATATATATATACACATACACACACACATAAAATAATTTAGAGCTACCCCACAGAAGGGACAATGCTCCTCCTAGAAACTGTATGTTACCAAATAAAAAGGTAAGTTCTATATATGGCATATCTCCTCTAAAGGTGTTGGTTAGACTAATGTTCAGTGCTCCCACACATAATACAAAATATTGCCATTGTACTTGGTTGCCCACTAGAACTTAATAGTAACATCCTACTGCTGAAGATATCATACAGTTTGTTCATAGACATGAAAAAAATAAAGTTGTTATTGACCAGGAAGCTGCTGGATAACTTTAATAAAACCAAAAATAATATATAGACTTCTGAGGAGGGAAAATGTATCAACATTTTATCCTGCCGTGATCCCCGTAAGCTATACTAATAAACTGCCTGGTAAGATATGCCCTTGATTGCAAGAGTGTCACAAGTGTTCTGGTAGTAACAAACTGCTTTTTGTTGGATGGAGCGGTCTCTCCACAGAAGGAAATGCATGCCTAGAATTGTAGATCTGGCCTAGAGTCCACAGCTAGGGAGCTTAAAGTTGCCAAGGTCAGCTTAATACTGTTACTTTGCTAAATGTACATAGTAACAAAGCTTCTTCTAGATGCATATCCGTAGATGCATATCCATAGATGCATATCCGTAGATGCATATCCGTACCCATAGTTTACTGCCAGTCTCAGAACTTATCAGAGAGGTTTTCTGGGCAGTGAACAATGGTCAATATAGAAACTTACAACTAGGCAAAACAAGCAAAATAAGTGTCCATGCAGTGCTAACTGTAAATTCATCCTCTGTATCACATCCCCTTTCCCAAAGATTCAGGAAACATGGCAGAAGGAACAGAAATACTGTAACAGCCACAGGGGGCAGGAGGGGGAGCATGTGAAACAATGTCTTTTGAGCATGACAGAACTGATGTACTCTTTAAATCAAGGCAGATGTGGTTACCTGAATAAGACCAGCACAAGATCTAGCTAGTCAACATCTCAACATGGAGTGGAGAGGAGCTCAGAAATCCCTACCTTTTGCAGAGGACCTATTGACAGCTGATGAGTACTAGGGATGGGGGAGTCCATTTTCAGAGGTATGGTGCCTGGTAAGTTGACTGTTCTCCAGAGATATGTTGATAGTCCAAATTGGACTTAGTGGGCTATGAAAATAATAGGAAATGAAATTAGGATTGGTTTAGAGGCTGTGGGTGTAGATCTGAAAAAAATTAGGGAGATAAGTGGGAGTGAATATGATGAAAGTACATAATGTATGTGTATAGTATTCTCAAATATAAAAATATTGTATTTAAAATGGGGGGAGTAAGTTAGTAAATTATTCAGCTGCAATGCAGGAATTAGAATATAGAAATTATGATAAATTCAAATTCATTGAAAAGTAAAATACTATACAAGGCAAATGCAATTTAATATGTTATCTAGATATCTTTCAAAATAGTTCATGTAAACACTTTTGGTAGGCTAATAGAAACTATCTATAGTAGATGGTGAGAGGCTCTTAATGTTAAAATATGATGTGAACATTTTCTATCTTGACAAGGTGCAGGTGAGACCAAGGAAGAAGAGCTGAGGAGGTCAGGTGCACTAAGATCATCCGCATGCAAAATGGAACTCAGTGGAGCAAGAGAAAAATCCCACTATTCATTTATTCACAATTACAAAGGAATTAATTAAAAGCCCAAAATCTAGTTGCAGAACTCTATTAAGAAGACACAGGGAGCAGGGATGAAACAAGGATACAACAAGGTAAATTCTCATTTGTCAAAATAAGAAATCTAAAGCTGCCAACCAAGAAACAGTGGTAAAAGCAAATTGCAGAGGCAAAATCCAGAGGTGTGATAACCAGCCAAAAATGTTAAAAATGTATTGGTCAAAAGCAACGGATCTAACATTGAAAAGGAATAAGCCAGGATTCGATTGGTTTTCTTTTTAAATTGTTGTTGTTGGATAGATTGTTTTAATAAAACCTGATTTTAAATTTTAAAATGTAGTAAAAATGAGCATGAGAGTTATCTAGTAGATATTGAGTGAAAGAAATTGTTTACTCCAGATTGAATATGAAAATACATAACATAGAAATAAAAATTTTATTTGTAAATCTGTAATTTCTTTATAATGAGGAAAAGGGCAATTTTGCATTCTATGTGTTCACAGTCTGTCTCCTGCAGAGTTGACTAATAACTTTTTCTTCATGTTCCTAACCTATTACTTCCAGTCTACAAAAACTACTAAAAGGGAACGTAACATACTGATTTTGCTAATCAACTACATCCTTCAGATATCCAGCTTACCTTCACTAACCCGTTAATCACTGAACACAGAGACTTTACTCATGCCCCACATGGCCTGAGGGAAGCTCTTGGTAAAATCTCAGGCTTCATTAGAGATGACAACTTCAACACTGTCACGGACCTCCCAGGGCTTATGGAGATCTACTGAGACTGGTCAACAAAACCCCGGCCTCTTTTCTCCCCCAAAGCCCTCTAGTGATTCAGGCACCCCTGATAGATTCAGGCACCCCTGATATTAATATTTTCATCTAGAAGCATGGCCGAAAAATAGCTCTTAAAGTCTGAATGTGAGATTACAAATAGGTTTCCCCAAAGAAGTTTAAAGTAGATATTGTCTCAGTTTGTTTTCTATTGCTGTGGTTAAAAAACAAAACAAAACAATACTCACCCAAAAAAAACCCAAAATTGTAGAAAAGCAATTTGGGAAGGATATAGTTGATGAACACTTCCATGTCTCTGTCCATCTTTTAGAGCAGTCAGGGCAGGAATTCAAGACAGGAACCTGGAGGTAGGAACTGTTGCAGAGACAAAGAAGTAATGGTGCTTATTGGCTTGTCTCCATGGCTTCTTCAACCTGCATTTTTTGTACAACCCAGGACTACCTGCCCAGAATGCCACTATCCAGGTGGGCTCTCCCACATTCATCATTAATAAAGTAAATGCCCCCATTGACTTGTCACTGGGCTATTCTGATGGATACATTTTTTTTTTCAACTGAAATTCTCTCTTACCAGATGACACTTCTTCGGTTCCTACATTGTCTTTCCCAGTAGTTGTTTGGAATCAGAACACATAAGTCAAAAATCAGAACACATATGCCTCTCCTTACTAAGTTTTGGTAAATGTTTTATGAAAACTAGGACAATGCACATATCAAAACAGCATTGATACATCTTAAATATATATAAAAAATCATACAAAGAAATTCTATTATAATTCACAAAATATATGAAATACTATTTTCTGATTAACATATTAATCTTAAATCAGTTCTTAAGTAGACAAAAACAGAACTATCGTAGTCTAAGAAATGGTCTTAGAGATATAAGGATAAAGATTTTGATTAGTTTAATTTTTTTAATTAGTGAGGGGAGCTATAAAATATCCAAATATGGAGTGCAAAGGATAGTGTCATGAAATGGAATTTTAAGACTCTATTTAATCTATGTGAGTTGGCGTGAAAGATGGTAGGCAGGCCGTTAAGGTGGAAACAACCTGGGGTGTTTGAGGTGACTGATAAGCTGCCCAGCAACAACTAATTTGCCCTCATTAAATGAATAAGCAGCACAGAGCTCTGTTGGAGGCAGGTGCTGAACAAATGTTGTAGGGACATTTTTGAAGTCAGTAGGCATCTAGGACTATAACCTTAACCATGTTTGAATTGAATGGGTTTGGGTAGCAGCTTAGAGCTGTTCAGAGTTTTTCTTCTTTCTTTTTTTTTTTTCCTTAAGTGAAGGGGTCCAGTAAAAAGAAGAAAGTAGTTATATTTGACAAATGAAACTTCTTCCAAACTTGTTTGCTTCAATTTATAGATGGGATGTGGGATAATCAGAGAAGGCAAAGGGAGTCTTCTGCCTGTGAAAGAAATACCACATGGAAGGTGACATGGTGGGCCCAGGTGGCAGAGAGGAGTGAAGGCAGGATGCTTGACCACAAATCCATGCCAACTTCCCACTCCATGCTGTGAGTCCCTGGGAAGTAGAAAATGCATTCCCCCTGGTGTATTCTGGAGCCGATTCAATGTGAACATTCCTCACAGCTGTACCTGTTCCTAAAGCAACAGGACAGGACATAGTGAGGAATTTTAATACTCATCGCAAGTCACAGGGAGAAGTTAATTTTATTTTGTAAAAGGCTTATGTTTGACCATGCAGCACTTAAACTGCCTTATCTGTAATCAGAAGTCTTCCCCATCCAGTCCTCATAAAGATGACAATAGGATTAATCAAGTCCAGAAAGCAATGTTTCAGAGAGAAAAACATACGAGCACATCATTTTCTCTAACCTATTAGTGAAATTCTGACTTCCCAGTAAATACATATGAAAATATTGTGACCACATAGAATAGTGGTTCTCAGCCTTCCTAATGCTGTGATCCTTAATACAGTTCCTCATCTTGTGGTGATCCCAACCATGAAATTATTTTTCATGCTACTATGTAACTGTAATTTTAATACTGTCATGAGTCGTCATGTAAATATCTGATATGCAAGATATCTGATATGTGATCCCTGTGAAAAGGTTGTTCAACCCCCTAAAAAGGTTGCAGTCTACAGGTGGAGATATAGAAGCTCACTTGAACTCTTAGTAAAATTACAGTCAATCTTGAAGCTATTTCTATCTAGAAGTTTCTATCAAGCATGGGGGGATATAGTTAAGCACCTGATATAAGTTTCCTTGTGTGAAAAACCAAGAGGAAACAAATGATGAACAACTGTAACACAGGCTTGAGAAGAAAAATAACTGCATTACTGAGATGAACAGCTAAATGTAAGAGGAAGAACAAAAGCAATTTCACTCCTGGATGAATAACATTACTCTAGATCCATCTCTGGTTTTTGTTCTTGTTTCTATATACTTGTTTTATTTGAACAATGACATTCTCTATATTGCCAAGAGAGCTGTGTCACCAACCCACATTCCTCTCTCTCTCTCTCTCTCTCTCTCTCTCTCTCTCTCTCTCTCTCTCTCTTTCTCTGCTGGGGATCTATGGACACATTCCCTTCTTATCTTAACAACCAGGAAGTCATTGAGAGTCTATAGTCAAGTGGAAGGGACATAGAGACTGGGCCCTGTTCTTGTTCTCTTCACTTTATACAGCTGTACATGCTGTAAATGTTTCCTAATCTTCAAAAGGCTTTCTCACACTAGCTCATGTTGCTTCATACCTTCTTGTGTCCCCAGTGGTGTTTATTAAAGGAAGAATCTGGGGCCCAAGCTCCCCATTCTTTTTTTTTTCTTCCTTCCACAGGCCACTGTACTCAGCACCCCAATAGTATGTAAAATACATCATTCTGGATTCATGTGGCCTTGAAATCCCACTAAGTTGCCTTGAAGTTCATGCCTGTCAAGTGGGACAGTAGCCCTTCTAGAATTTCTCAGCCCTTGGGAAGGCTGTCAGGCCTGGAAGATTGAGTATGAAACAAACTGCCGATGACTTCACAGTGAATAATTAAATGCCTGAAGTTATACAGTGGTACTCAAGCCTCACATGGAGTTATTGTCATCTTTTTACATTTGCATATATGCAACCTGAGCAGCAACAACAACATTGAACAATAATTGTTGAGCACTTACTGGGGAAGCCACACTAAAGGCCCTTAACATACTGATTGCTTCCTTAGCTGAATAAGAGACAAGGAACTTAGGACTAGGTGCTTGGTAAGAGTTTGCAGGTGTCTCCTTGCAGAGTCCACCTCTCCCTTCATGTTAAGTAGACTAAGGAAGGTTATGAAAGTCTTTCCATATCTATCATGTTGGTATGACATCCCTAAAAGCTGACATGGGTAGGTTCAGATGCATACATGATGCACAATGTAATAGCGAGAGTTTGAGGTGTGGAGCTAACTGGATTTGCCTGTGGTTGGACCACATGCAACTACATCATCTGTGGAACACAAACAACAGTGACTACTATTTATGTATTCTGTGAGGGTATTAAGAACCCTGTGAGGTTCACTGGCAGGGAGGACCAGGGTACTTTCAGAGCTGTTCTCTGAAAGCAAGACTCCACCCTATATTTAGAGGCTGTGGATGCCAAGCAAGCAATGAACCAACACCTTCAACAGGAAAGGGGGATTTTCTTTGTCCTACGCACATTCTAAACACAGACACAAACCAGTGATTAACTGTCTAGCAGCATTGTGGCTTATGAAAGGAATGCCTGCTATGACCCATACAAAAAGGCCCAAACGAAACTGCCCTTCTCCTCAGAGCTTGGGTCAACCACAAAGACACCTCAAGTGTTGGCCTACTGTCAACTCTTTCAATGACAGCTAAGTGGCAGGTCCTGCTTCTGCCTTTCTTGCAGTCTCATTCCAAACCCTTAACTTTATTACACCCTGCAGTCCCCAAATTGCTATGTAGGATTTTTGGAGGGGCTCATCTGTGAGAACATTGTGGGCTGTGGATGTGTGCACACACTTGTACAAAAAAAAGTAATGGTTCAGGCAGGAATATTTACTTTTTTCTCCAAAATGACATATTTGAACATTAAAAGCAATATGTTCTGTTCTCCTGCTAGCAAGAAATAATGAACCCACAGCATTGCCTTTGCAGCAGCTCTTGCCTTTAAGTCACACAAAGCAGAAATGATCCTCCATTTGTAGGCAGTAACAGCCCCCAGAAGTGTGGGAACATTGCCAAGAGCCCTGAAAAACCTCCACATCTAATTGGGAACTGGCTTATTAGTGACACTTTTGAGAGTCAGGCTGTCATTGAAGACAAATGAAGGGAAGCACGGTGGGTGCTGCTGCCCTGCATTAGGCAGTGGGAGGGAGGCTGGTCACTGCTTCTTGCAGAACATTGCTTTGTAATTTGCTCAGACTCTATGCTCAACTGCCTTGCAGAAGCACTGGCTGCTGGGAAGCTGCAGGCAACACCTTAGCCTCTATTCTGCATCAGTACTGTCCCCTGCCATCAGCATTAGGAGACCTTTGCAGCCATTTCAAAGGTAACTTGAGTTACTTAATCCTGCCAATAAACACCTACAATGCCCTCATTGTAGCCCTTGGAATATGTGTTGTTCTCTCTCTCTCTCTCTCTCTCTCTCTCTCTCTCTCTCTGCACGTGCATGCATGTGTGCATGTGTGTATATGTGTGTGTATATGTGTGTGTGCATGTGTGTATACATGTACATGTGCATGTGCGTGTGCGTGTGTGTGTGTGTGTGTGTGTGTGTGTGTGTGTGTGTGTGTTGTTTCATCTTCCCCACAATCCATAGTCCGTAGCAAATTATTCTCCTAAGGTTTTGTGTAAACACTAAAAAACGCCATTAAAAGATAAATGAGTTGAAGTACTTAAGAAACAAATTTTAATTAAATCAGAATTCCAGATAGGTCAATTAATTAGGAAGCATCACAAGAAGTGCACATGACTAGTCATTTCAATTAAAATCCTGGGTTTTAAAAAACAAGGTTAAGGACACTGTGATTTACCAGCTTCTGCCCCAGTCAAGCAGATGCTGTGTTCTGAATGTTGCCTTCAGCTATCACTGAGATGTTGCTCTGGTAACACAGTTTTGTTTTTTTCCACTTTCTGCCACTGAGATGATGACATTTCATATGGATAACCCTTCATGATTTCTGTAGTAACATCCTAGTCTGCAACAACAACAACAAAACAATTTAAAATTAAGAGGAATTTGTTGTGTCCCTCGGCAGTCACAAGAGACCTGTGTGGCCATTGATATGTCCTATTTGCTGTGTTCTCTGCAGAGCAAAATGAAGGAGGGAATCTTGTTGTTGCTATGTTAGAAGAATGAAATCTAGACTCTAGCATCACCTCTTGAAGTTCTCCAATGAGGTGGAAACAGCTCAAAGGATGTTTTTCTAATAGTATTAGAAGTCTATCTGAACACATAGAACATAGAAAACAATTCATAGACACCTGGTTGTTACTAACACTAGTAAATGTCTCTCTCACTCTTTCAGCAAACCACTCTTCCCTTTGTGATGATTTAGCCATTGGGCCTTCTACAAATCAGCTGTGTCAGAATCAACCCCTTAAAGCTTTAGATACTTTCCTTCCATCTAGAGTTCTGATCTTAACCTCATATACAGATAGAATCACACATAGGCTCATGCCTGCACATGCATAACTTCAATGATAGGCAATACTGGGTTGGATCCCTACTCAAAAACTGGCCATTGTCTCCCTTTCTTCTTTGCTGGCAGAGTTTGCCTCTCACTAAGCCAATGTGAGAGGCAAAGTATTAGTTATTTTTTCTTTTGTTGGATAAGATACTCTGACCAAAGCACCACTGGAAAATAGAGTCAATAATGGAGGGGAAATCAAGGTGGTAGTAACATGAGGCAGGTGGTCCCATCGCATCCACAGTCAAGGAATGAGGGAGATAAGTGCTGGTGCTTAGCTAGCTTTCTCCTTTTATGGAGCCCAGGACTCAGGCCAAAGACTAGGGCTCCCTACTTCCATTAACCTAATCAAGACAACCCCTCACAGTCTTACCCAGATGTTTGTCTCCTAGGTGACTCTAGGTCTTATCAAGTTGACAATGCAAATTAGCCATCACTGTTATCAACATTCACAGCTTCCTTGTGTCTAGAGACAAGGATGTGAGACTGTACTATGGTTGGCCTTGTGACAAAATCAAGAGATGAAAATATGACATAATTGTGACAGGGTTTTCAAACAGTGATATGATAATGTGACACAACTCTGGAGAATCATGTGATAGAGTTCACAGGTAAGAAAGTGACACCATTCCTAAATGGCTGTGTGACACTGTTCTGAAGCTGCTTTGGGAACAGTGGCAATTTAACACAAAACGGACTCTAGTTCTCATGGAACACAGTTCTGGGGCATCAAAATGACACAGAACTGAATGCATTTATAAAACTTCTATGGAATTGTTACAGGACACGATTCAGAGAACTGCGTCTGGTCAATGAAGTCTGAAGGATATTTACTGGAAAGCTAGAAGCTTGATATCATTCTGTGAAACTACAGCAGTCTTGGCCTGCCTAACTTTACACTTCTTCAATAAAATGATAATTCTCCAAATGTTTTGGCACCTGTACATACATGTATGGTATACCTTACATATGTATAGTCCTTAGGAAATAGAAAATACCAACATTGAATTTAAGAAATTAAGCCTCTGCATCAAGCAAAGATTCCTTGTGCTTTGTGACAAAAGATCAGGGCAAAAAAAAATTACTTTGAAACTTCATGAATAATAATACAGTCAATCTCCTTTAGTTGTAGAAATATGCTGAGGAGTCTCTGAGCTGGAGTGAAGACATGAAGACATGCCTGAACTCTTCATTAAGGACCTTGGGGCCAGCAGCTCTAGTGAGTGAGTCACAATTTGTACAAGAAGTTTAAAGGTTTGTGAAGGAGGAAAAAAATCCTAATTCTTGTTCCTTATCATCCCAAGTAACTGACAATAGATTTGCTACAGAGAAGCCGTTCCCACCAACAATAAAGTTACTTTGCCAGAGACCAACTAGGTTGAGCAACTGATATAATGCTCAATCCAGAGTGAGGCAGATACTCTCACACTCTACTGTCGCTAGTGTGAACTTAGAAGCAATAGTTGAGTACAAAGTCTGAACATTTTTGGCAATGATGTGTAAGGATGTGACAAGCAAGTTCATGCCAGAACCAGAAGACAAATAGCTTCATCTGCAGAGGTCACAGCTGTAACTGCCACAATAGAATTGACAGATGACAACTCCCTATTTCTGTTTTGTGTGTGATAGTAAATATAGTTAAATATCTTGTGGATAGAGTAAGCCACAGGGATTAACTAATGAACAAATTAGTCAATAGGAATTGGATAAACTCAAGAGAGAAATAATGAAATTCTCACTCATAGGACTCATATGCTAACCATGAATAATAGAAACAAAGTTTTTTCCATGTAATTGAAACACAGTATGTAAATATTTGCCTTGCCACACATTTATCTTAACTAGTGCTACAAGTAGTAAAGAAATTATGATGGCTCAAAGAAAAAAGGAATAATTAAGCATGGATATTCTTTTATAATGTCTTTCTGGTCTCTGTGACTTTTTCTTTCAGAGAGGTTTTCACAAAATTTTAGTAAGTATTTCTCAGAACACTTTCTAAGGTCAAGTAAGTATGCAAAACAGTTCACCCACACTTACAGTGGTTGCTACAACACTTCTTATACCTTGAAAGTGTAGTTTGAATCTAAGTGGGGATAACGGACAAACATCTTCTCTACAAAACATGTAACTAGTAACTGAGGCTGCACACAGCTAGCTTCACATGGCTCTAACTGGTTGCAGAACATAACCCCAGGTTTGTTTTGAATGCAAGAAACAACTAACAAATGTTTAAAATTTTACAAATGTTGTAAACATACTTATTACAAATATTAGAATTTAGACTTGTATTCAATTACGTTTTTACTCATCAGCAGTTCCTTTATACCTGTGCCCTGGTGATTCAAAGATTACTTTACAACATTTTTCAATTTTGTTAACCTCAGTTGTATGCCAAGATGTCAGTTTAGAAACAGCAACCCTCTTATACCAGGACTGAGAAAAGCCAAGGAAACAAAGGATAGACTAAATACCTAAAAGAGAAAGAAAGGAAGAGCATGAGAAAACACAAAAGAGACCCTATCGCAGCTGAAAAACCTGGAAACACAGAGGGCCAAGCAGTAAAACAGAAGTCATCACTACTACCTTCCAGGTAGACGGTGGTGAGACAAAGATTCTTCTACAACCGAGTCAGGTGGTTTTGGTTTGAAAGAGAATATCAGTAAGTCCTGGTCACAGGCAAACCCAAATTATCATAAACTCTAAATTAAATTGAGTAATTTGGTGTGGGTGACTCTTGTGTAAAACATCAGCTTTGGAAGTGACATGAATTTCAACACACTACACCTAGGAGCGATTAAACACTGGAAGCTTGATAATGAGCTATATTGGTAACCTGACAACAAAGAATGCTCAAAAGTCAGACATCTTGAGGAAACCCAGTTATAGATCATGGATAGGAGATGACTGCCCAAGCATGGTAAGATGAACACAGGCTTATTAAGAAAGCTCTCCTAAAATTCATATGGAAACAAAGAGGTCTCCAATATTCAAAGAACTATCTTAATCAAACAAAGCACTCCTGAAGATATCACAATGCTTGAGCTCAAATTATACCACAGAGTCATACTAACAATACATAATAACAAAACAGCAGGCTACTTACTGGCACACACACACACACACACACACACACACACACACACACACACACAAACAAAGATATGTAGACCAGTGAAATATAATTGTTCCAGTTTCATCTCTGTTACTATGACAAATATAATAGGCAAAGCAATTTAGGGGATGAAAGAGTTTCTTTGACTTAATCTTCTAGGTCACAGTCCACTATTAAAGGAAGTACATGAAGGAACTGAAGCAGGAACTTGAAATCATGACTGCATGATAGTCTCCTCACCCTCCAGCCTTACACTCAACTAAGGAACGCAGTCATAACCAAAGAAGTACACGAGAAACCATGGAGGAATTCAGCGTAATGGCTCTCATGGGTTAGGGTTAGACTCAGGTAACTTCTCTGTACATGCAGTGAGCACCTTCCCAGGGAATGGTATTGCCCACAGTGGGATGGCCAACGGCCTGTGTTAATTAACAGTTAAGGCAATCCCCACAGACATATCCACAGACCAATTTGATCTAGGGAATTCCTCAATGGAAGTTCTCCTCTGGGGTGATTTCTAAGTTGTGTCAGGCTAACAATTAAAACTAACTAAGACAATATTTATAAATTAAACCACACAGCTATAGCAAAGCTTTTTTTAATTAAGATGTACTCATACCTCTTTCCCCCACTTCTCCTTCTAACTCCTCTCATGTCCCCCACTCCTTTTGAAAATTCATGACTTTTTATTCTTTAATAATTATTGTTTATATGTGTGTGTGAATAAATATATAAATATACAACTTGCTGAGTTGCTAATATTGCTTGCATGTATATGTTAGGGCTGACCACTTGGTATTAGATAAACAACTAGGGTGCCCCTTCATGGGTAAAACTAATTCTCTCTCAAAACTCATTAATTTGTGGAAGTTTTTCATCTACAGATGGGCTCCATTAGATTTCCCCCATGACACAAGCATGTCAATTTGGTGCTGTCATTGTTCAGGCTTAGTTTAGGCATTCATATTGTTGAAATTTCATGGTTGTGGCTTCCCTGTCATATCTAGAAGACACAATCTTGAAGAAGATTTGGATCTTACAATCTTTTTGGCCACTTTGGAGATATTCCCTGAGCCTTAGGTGTAGGAATAGTAGTGCAGATGTATCGAGTGTAGCTGAACACCACTTAACCAGTTGTTCTATTCATTTCGACCAATTGTAGATTTGTGTAATGGTATCCATGTTCTACAACAAGAGGCTTAATAGAAATGGGGTGAGAGCTACACTCGCCTGACTGTGCCAGCTCACAGGATACCTAGCCGGCTAATATTTTATAATAATTTTAAGACATATATTAGAGAGAAGATAACCCCTTTAAACAGATATCCACATGTAGAAAAATGAAAATAGATCTTTCAGACAAAAGCCAACACAAAACTAATTAATTTTAATGTAAAACATAAAACTTTGAATCTACTAAAGGAAAACATAAGTAAACACCCATCAAGTTACTTACTTGCTAGCAAGGACTTTTTGGAAAAGACTCCAATATCTGAAGAAATAACTGAAAGATTAATAAATGGGATACAAAATTCATAGAAAACTAAAGAAATAGAATACAAAATGAGAGGAAAAAATCTGTCAAGTATACATCTGATAGAAGATACCTAAAATGTATACAAACTCAAAAAATTAAACACCCAAAATCAAAATTATCTAATCAATAGATAAACAAATGCATTGTATGACTTATAAAAAAAGAAATGCAAACACAAACAAAAATATATAAAAAATATTCATCATATTTAGTCATTAGAGATGCAAATGAAAATCAGATTGAGAGCTGGCAAGATGGCCCAGTAAGATGACCCAGTGGATAAAGACACTTGCTACATGAAACTACATTGAGAATCCATCTCACTGCCTTCAGGAAAGCCATCATCAAGAAAACAAATGGACAATAAGTGCTAGTGAAGGTATAGGGGGAGAGGAACCTTCAGTACTGCTAGTTGAACTGTAATCTTATGCAAACAATATGGAAATCACTATGGGGTTTCTAAAAACACTAAAAACAGAACTACAATAGGATCCATCCATGCCATTTCTTGGTATGTACCTGAAGGAATATAAACCAGGATACCATAGTAATTCAGCTACTATTCTCATTGCTGTGGTCAAATACTTGACAAGAAGCAATTTTCAAAGTTTATTTGGGCTTGCAGTTTGAGGAGATATAGTCCATGATGGCAGGAAACACATAGTGGTGAAAAATGTATGGCAGCTATCCATTGTACATCCACAATCAATCAGAAAGCAGATAGGGATGAATGCTGATGCTCCAGTGTTCCTCTCTGTTTTACTAAATCGAGGTCCACAGTCTATACTACAGTGCTACCAACATTTAAGATGAGTCTTCTCTGTATATAACTAGGTGTGTTTATCAGGGCAGTTCCAGAAAATTGAACTAATTGAACAGAGCCTTTCAGGAACTGCCCTGATAAACACACCCAGATAGATGTTTCCACCAGTAAATACAAGTAATCATCACAACAACAACACCAAAACTTATCAATTTGCCATCCAATTATATTACTTTTAAATCATAAAATTCTGCTGTCTACCTTATGTTCCATTTGATATCGTATGAAAAACACATTGAGTTTGTCTCTAAAAATACAATCTTGAACATTCCCAACACTGTTCAAAAGTAGACAGTCTCTTCTGAGACTCATAGCTATCTCTTAACAGTGGGCTTCTATAAGATAAAAATTTAAAAAGTATTACAAATACAATGGCTCAGCATAAGCATTCCCATTTTAAAAGGAAGGAATGGGGAGAGAACCAGGAAAGACACAGCCAAAGCAAGCCTGAAAACTAGTAGGGGAAATATCAATCCTGCACCTCCATGACTGGCATGTAAGGATCTTTTGTTATGAATGAAGCAATAAAATGAAAAAGATAGCTGTTTTGAATCTATTTGACATTGATTCTGAAACTGCTGCCATTAACAGTCTACAAACATTCAATCCCTTTGTACAAAATGATGGAGTGGTTACATATAACCTTTCATTTAAAGGGTATAATCATGTGTAATGGACAATATCTAATGCAACATGAACTCTGTATAAATACATGCTATAACATATTGTTTAGGAAATAATGTCAAAAAATGTCCATAAATGTTGGGCATAGAAGCAATTCTTTTCTGAATTGTGGGGAATGTGAAGAGAGAAGCCATATGGAAGCCCATAGGGAACGTCAAAGGAGGCATCACCAGTTCCTATGGCTCCTCCAACAATCCTGACCATCTACTAGGGACTCCTAGTACACTAGTGAAGTCTCGAAATGGATCGGAGGCTAGGGCAGTGACTGCTTCCCCTTTCTTTACGTAAGTCTCCTGAGGTGACAGTGCCCTTCACATTTCCTTATACTTACAATAACCTGACTGATTGCTATTGGTGCTTGGGACTAGGATGAGATGATCTCATTGGCCCTTATATCATATAAAAGCTTATGCACTGCACAATATGATCTTCACCTTGAGTCTGGTCTCCGGATTCTGATTCCCTTGCCAATCATCCCCCTTCCCCGGTTCCTGATCCCCACAGTGAATATTTTTTAAATTTCTTATATTTTTTAGTTATAAACTTTTCTGAATACAATTGAACTACACTTAATTGGATTCCTAGGTATACTGCACCTGGATACAGAAAAATGTATGAGACATACATCAAATACTGAATTTGTCTACGAGACAAAAATACATTGTTGCTTTAATCAGTCATTTGATCTTATTCTTAATAAGAAAATATAGTTACAACATGTCTCCCTAATATTAGTGAGTAATTATGATTTTAGTTTTATTATTTTATATGTTTGGCCTTTCCATAATTTCATAAAATTTTATTCACATAATTATTCCTTTTGTACAACTTCTTTTTTTTTAATTAGGAAATTTTTTTATTTTTTTAATACTTTATTTTTTTATTTCTTAAAGTTACATCTCGATCACAATCCCTTCCCTACTCCTCCTTCCTGTCCCACCCTTCCACCCTCTTCCCCACAACAGCTTCCCCTTTCAGTCCAACAAATGGTTCCTTCTCTTATAACACTAATACTATACAAAACATCAGAAATAAATATGCCACATTTATGAGAGTTAAATGGCCCAGTATACATTCCAAATGTCCAGTTCATACATATTTGGCCCCAGACTTTAACATTCTACAATCTAACCATCTCCATGAGTTTAAAGTTCTATATCTGACTCAGCTTTCATACTAACTTGCATCACTATTAAAAACATCTTCTTAGATCCAGAACGCCCTCTTGATTCCTAAACAACTCAAAATTTAACTATGAGACCCTAGCTGTCTGTTCTTCAACCACCTCAGAGATCTGAGAGGGATAAATATATCTGATTATATAGGAAGTGCAGGGCCTGCAGCTTCCAAAACTAAGAAATGACATACCAGTGGCTGCCTGGACAGTTCCCATTTTCTCTCCATACATTCCAGCATCAGTCTTCAGCCTTTGGGTCCTGTTTCTCTGACAGACATTGATTGTAGAGCAGGAATTATGAAGGACTTACCTACCCTGTCTTGGAAGAGCTAGGCTGTCGACTTCCCTGCTACCAAGTTTTGTCCTTTTTGGACAGCAGTCTGTCTGCAGTTGAAGCAAGGCGTTTTTTCATGCCAAGAGTTAGGCTTGCCACTAATTCAATCATCTCACACTGGAGGTTCTTCGATGCTTATCTTCTACTTGGAGTAGAATAGGAGGTGCTGTCAGGAGCTGATATGTCTTGATAAAAAAAAAAATCTTAAGTTAAGACAACATCTTTGAATGCCATATTCTGCAGCTCTCTTGGGTTTTTGAAGATGCCCTATCTATGTCTTGTATTTAGATAAGCAAATGTTGCTTGTCTCCTAACAACTTGATTTCTGCATAGCTTAGAGAATATCTGTGATAGACTGTCATAGTAGCTAACAAAGTGACATGCTTGCATGACTAGGAGTTTGTATTTCTTAACTATCCTAAACAGTTTAAGATGGTTGGTATCAAGAGGCCAGAGCTTCACATTTCATTGTTAAGTATCTCTAGGTACAATACCATTAGGAAGCGATACCTATAATTTTGTATCATTATACAAAGATCTATTCCAATGTGGCTAAATATACTCTTAATTTTGTATCAATATACAAAGATCAATGCCTATGTAGCCCAATACAATCTTAATATTACGTCAATATACAAGGGTCAATACCATTGTGGCCAACTATAATCTTAATTTTGTATCAATATACAAAGATCAATACCGATGTAGTCCAATACAATCTTAATTTTGCACAATAAACAATGGTCAATATATAATACTAATTTTATTATAATTAGCCAAATATAATACTAATTTTGTATCAATATACAAAGGTATAAGGGCATATTCAATAATCTGTCCCTTCTTCTTGGTCCTTCCCATACTATGTCTATGTCTTATTTTTCTCAAGACCGTGCACTCCTATATAGGAGAGAAAGAAGGATACAGAAAAGGAAAAGAAGGAAGTCCCTGGGTCTAACCTCCACAACCCATTTAACAAGACCATTTAATAGCTTGTAGTTTCTTCCCCTAAATAACAAAGTTTTCAGTTATCCTTCAAATAACCAAAAGGGGGGCGGAGCAACACCCTCCCCACCCTCTGGGCATGGGACTTAGCTCTATTAAAATGACTTCCTGCTGATTTGGGTCGTGGTAAACCTGTTTGGGGCCTGAACCAGAAGGGAAAAATGGTTAAAAATGTTAGTACAATCCTTTTATGTTCAGTCCTTTTGTGCTCAGCTGTTTAGATGTCCTAAGGAGTTTGTAGGCAGAAGCTGATCTTCAAGGCTTTACTGAAGTTCTGGCTGGGGCAGTGTGTAGAGCTGAACGGTCTTAGCGATTTTGAGTTGTTGTGATTGTAGACTTTTGATGGAAACAGCTATTGAAGGAGTCTGTAAGGCTGAATCATCTGGGCCACTCATCTTCTTTGGTGTCTGATTCTGTTTTCTGTTGAGGTTTCCGTTGTCCAGTTGTCCCTGGGTTCCTTGAATGGATGCTTTGAATCTCCTGGAAAGATAAGAATAGAGCCCTGCCCTAATCCTAACTCTGGGACAATTACACTTTTTTTTTTTGGGGGGGGGTTAGGTAATATTTCTCCTGAAGCAAATTTGGTTTTTTTGACAATATATAAAGTATTATCTTTCAATCTGGGTTAAAGAAGAAATTATTTTGATATTTTGGAGCTAAACAAGCTTTAATGTATATATTTTGAGTTCTCAAAGGACAATTTGTTTGTATTGAGTAGGCCTTTTGTAAGTAGCTTTTAAACTTAGGTCCTTCCATATCCTATGTGTCTGTCTCTGCATTCTAATTATTAGGATCAAAGACCTGTGGTTCCCATCTGAAGGGATTAAAGATGTGTTACACCACTCCTGGATCGAAGTTTTTCTCTATTTAGAGTTTGTTTTGTATCAGGCTGAACTTGAGCTCTGAGATCTGCCTGTTTCTGTCTCTAGTGTGTTGGGATTAAGGGTGTACTCTTCTTGAATGATGGGATTAAGGGTGTGCACCCTCACGACCCTGTTCCTTGTAACTCTAGAATTTATAAGACCACTAACTCTATGGTGCTCCTCCCATCTCTGTTGAAGTTAAAGGCATGGGTTAACACCACGATTTTTATGTATTTTAACTAAGCTCTAAGTTTTTTTGACTCTTGGAGGTTTATAAAACCAGGTTGAACGGCTGTAACCTTCATTTTATTTACAGTGTTTTAAAATTGTTACCTGCTTTTTTAAAATTAATAAATTTATTTGTTTGTTGCTTCAGGTTATATCTCTATCATATTGTCCTCTTTCCCCGCTTCCCGGCCCGACCCTCCCATCCTCTAACCCCTAATCCTTCCCTCTTGTTCCTCTGGGGAGAATGTCCCTACATAACAGTCCCTCGCCACAGTTCAGGAGTCATATGAGGGCCAAGAGCCTCTTCGTACACCGGGGGCCTACGAGGCAGTACCACCAGTGAAAGGTGTCTCCTTGCTACGAGGGGGAAATCTAAAAAAAGAGCAACAAACCCACAAACCCACAAAAACAAAGAACAACAACCAAAAAAGACAGGAAAAAGAAAAAAAAAGTCTATGTCCATGTTCCTTTTGGTATGTTGGTTATAGTACAGATATCCTGTACAATATAGTTAAAATCCTACTATAAGTGAATAGATGCCATGTGCATCCTTCTGAGTCTGAGTTAGCTCATTCAGGATGAGCTTCTCTAGTTCCATCCATTTGGTTGCAAATTGCCTAATTTCATTGTTTCTGATAGCTGAGTAATATTCCATTGTATAGATGTACCACAGTTTTTTAATCCATTCTTCAGTTGAGGGACATCTGGGTTGTTTCCAATTTCTAGCTATTACAAATAAAGTTGCTATGAACATAGATGAGGAGACATCCCTATGACTCCGTGAGGACTCTTTTGGTGTATACGCAGAAGTGGTATGGCTGGGTCCTGTGGCAAAGTTATTCCAAGATTTCTAAGATATCGCCATACTGACCTCCATAGTGGTTGCAAAAGCCTGCACTCCCACCAGCAATGGAGTAGGGTTCCCCTTTCTCCACACCCTTTCCAGCATGTGCTGTCATTTGAGCTCTTTATCTTAGCCATTCTGACAGGTGTGAAATGGAATCTCAGAGTCGTCTTGAGTTGCATTTCTCTGATGGTTAAGGATGTTGAGCATTTCTTCAGGTGTCTCTCGGCCATTAGGGATTCCTCCTTTGTGAATTCTCTGTTTAGCTCCGTCTCCCATTTTTTGCTTGGATTATTTGGTTTCTTGTCATTTAATTTCTTCAGTTCTTTGTAGATTTTAGATAATAGCCCTCTATCAGATATGGGGTTGGTGAAGATTTTCTCCCAGTCTGTTGGTTGCTGTTTTGTTCGAATGACAGTGTCTTTTGCTTTACAGAAGATTTTCAGTTTCATGAGGTCCCATTTATTGATTGTTGATCTCAGGTCCTGAGCTGTTGGTGTTCTGTTCAGGAAGATGTCACCAGTGCCAATGATTTTGAGGGTCTTCCCTACTTTTTCTTCTAGTAGATTTAGTGTGGCCGGCTTTATGTTAAGGTCTTTGATCCACTTGGATTTAAGTTTTGTACAAGGTGATAAGTATGGGTCTAATTTCATTCTTTTGCAAGTGGACGTCCAGTTGGACCAGCACCATTTGTTGAAGATGCTGTCCTTCTTCCATTGTGCGGTTTTGGCTTCTTTGTCAAAGATTAGTTGGCCATAGGTGTGTGGGTCCATGTTTCGATTCCATTGATCCACTGGTCTGTTTCTATACCAGTACCATGCTGTTTTTATTACTATTGCTCTGTAGTACAGCTTGAAATCTGGGATGGTGATAACTCCAGATGCTTTTTTATTGTACAGGATTGATTTAGCTATTCTGGGATTCTTGTTGTTCCATATAAAATTGAGAATAGCTCTTTCCAGGTCTATAAAGAATTGTGTTGGTATTTTGATAGGAATTGCATTTAATCTATATATTGCTTTTGGTAGGATAGTCGTTTTTATTATGTTGATCCTACCTATCGATGAGCATGGGAGATCTTTCCATCTTCTAAAGGCCTCTTCCATTTGTTTCTTCAGGGGCTTGAAGTTCTTGTTGTATAGGTCCTTTACTTACTTGGTTAGAGTTACCCCCAGGTATTTTATATTGTTTGTGGCTATTGTGAAGGGGGTTGTTTCCCTTATTTCTTTCTCGGTACATTTGTTTGTTGTGTAAAGAAGGGCTTCTGACTTTTTTTGAGTTAATTTTGTATCCAGCCATCTTGCTGAAGTTGTTTATCAGCTGTAAGAGTTCTTTGGTGGAGTTTTTGGGGTCGCTTATGTATACTAACATATCATTTGCAAATAGGGATAATTTGACTTCTTCGTTTCCAATATTTATCCCTTTCATTTCCTTTAGTTGTCTTACTGCTCTAGCAAGGATTTCAAGTACTATATTGAAGAGATATGGTGAAAGTGGACATCCTTGTCCTGTCCCTGAGTTTAGAGGAAATGCTTCATGCTTCACTCCATTTAATTTGATGTTGGCCACTGGCTTGCTCTATATTGCCTTTATTATTTCTAGGTATGGTCCTTGTATGCCCATTCTCTCCAGAACTTTTATCATGAAGGGGTGTTGGATTTTGTCAAATGCTTTTTCTGCAACTAGCGAGATTATCATGTGGCTTTTTTCTTTCAACTTGTTTATATGGTGAATGATGTTGATAGACTTTCATATGTTGAACCATCCCAGCATTCCTGGAATGAAGCCTACTTGATCATGGTGTATGATACTTTTGATGTGTTCTTGAATTCGGTTTGCTAGTATTTTATTAAGTATTTTTGCATCTATGTTCATGAGGGAGATTGGTCTGAAGTTCTCTTTCTTTGTTGGGTCCTTGTGCGGTTTAGGAATCAGAGTGACAGTGGCTTCATAGAATGAGTTTGGCAGTGTTCTTTCTGATTCTATGTGGTGGAAGAGTTTGAAGAGTAATGGTGTTAGTTCCTCTTTGAAAGTCCGGTAGAATTCCGTGCTAAAGCCATCTGACCCTGGGCTTTTTTTGGTTGGGAGATTTTTAATGACTATTTCTATTTCCTTATGGGTTGTAGGGCTGTTTAAACTGTTTATCTGATCTTGATTTAGTTTTGGTAGGTGGAATCTATCGAGGAAATTGTCCATTTCCCTTAGGTTTTCAAATTTGGTGGAATATAGATTTTTAAAGTAGTACCCAAATATTTTCTGGATCTCCTCAATGTCTGTTGCTATTTCTCCCTTTTCATTTCTGATTTTGTTGATTTGGGTTCTTTCCCTTTGCCTTTTAGTTAATTTGGCTAGGGGTCTGTCTATTTTGTTGATTTTCTCGAAGAACCAACTCTTGGTTTCATTGATTCTTTGTATAGTTGTTTTTGTTTCTAAGTTGTTGATTTCAGCACTAAGTTTGATGATTTCCTGCATTCTGCTCCTCTTGGGAGTGTTTGCTTCTTTTTTTTCCAATTCACCCAGCTTAGCTGTTAATTCGCTAATATGAGCTGTCACAATTTTCTTTTTGAAAGCACTTAGTGCTATTACATTTCCTCTTAGCACAGCTATCATTGTATCCCATAGGTTTGGGTATGTTGTGCCTTCATTGTCATTGGATTTTAAGAAGTCTTTGATTTCCTTCTTTATTTCTTCCCTGACCCAGTAGTCATCCAGTAAGGAGCTGTTCAATTTCCATGTGTGTGTAGGCTTTCTGTTGATTCTTTTGCTGTTGAAGACCAGCTTTATTCCATGGTGATCTGATAAGATACAAGGTGTTATTTCAATTTTCTTGAATCTATTGAGACTATCTTTGTGTCCGACTATGTGATCGATTTTGGAGAACATTCCGTGAGGTGCTGAGAAAAAGGTGTATTCCATTGTGTTGGGGTGAAATGTTCTGTAGATATCTGTTAGGTCCATTTGGTTCATGATCTCTGTTAGACTCAATATTTCTCTGTTTGGCCTCAGTCTTGATGATCTGTTATTGTTGTGAGTGGGGTGTTGAAGTCTCCCACTACTAATGTGTTGTGATCGACGTGCGCTTTAAGTTTTAGAAGTGTTTCTTTTACGAAAGTAGGTGCCTTTGTATTTGGGGCATAGATGTTCAGTATTGAGATTTCCTCTTGATGAATATTCCCTTTAATGAGTATATAGTGCCCTTCTTTGTCTTTCTTCATTAACTTCAGTTGGAAGTCTGTTTTGTTTGATATTAGGATGGCTACTCCAGCTTGCTTCCTGGGTCCATTTGCTTGGAAAACCTTTTCCCAGCCCTTTACTCTGAGGCAGTGTCTATCTTTCGTAGTTAGAT
The DNA here is from genome assembly GCA_907164525.1 of Lophiomys imhausi. Classification (NCBI taxonomy): domain Eukaryota; kingdom Metazoa; phylum Chordata; class Mammalia; order Rodentia; family Muridae; genus Lophiomys; species Lophiomys imhausi. Next base: position 128,114 of record CAJQZJ010001224.1, read on the forward strand.
GTGTCTCTTGTATACAGCATAAGGAAGGGTCTTGCTTGTGGATCCACTCTGTAAACCTTTGTCTTTTTATTGGGGAGTTGAGTCCATTGATGTTGATGGATATTAGTGACCTGGGGTTGTTGTTTCCCATTAGTTTGGTATAGGTGGTGGTCCTGTGCCTCTTTTGGTTTAGTTGCTGAGGGGTTTTCTATTCCCTTTGTTTTCTTGGGTGGAGTTTTCTTCTCTGGGTTGGGATTTTCCTTCTAGAATTTTCTGTAGGACTGGGTTTGTGGGTAGATATTGTTTAAATTTGATTTTGTCATGGAATATCTTGTTTTCTCCATCTATGTTGATAGAGAGTTTTTCTGGGTATAGTAGTTTGGCTGGGGACCTATGTTCTCTCAGGACTTGTAGGATATCTGTCCAGGCCCTTCTAGCTTTTAAAGTTTCTGAGGAGAAGTCAGGTGTAATTCTGATGGGTCTGCCATTGTATGTGACTTGACCTTTTTCTCTTACAGCTTTTTTTTTTAATAAGTACTTTATTTTTTTTTCAATTTACATCTCAGTCGCAAACCCTTCCCTATTCCCCCTTCCTGTCCCACCCTTCCACCCTCTTCCCCCCCCCAACAGCTTCTCTTTTCATTCCAAAAAATGGTTCTTTCTCTTATACCAGTAAATTCTATTGAAAACAGTAGAATTAAATATGCCACATTTATGAGAGTTAAATGGCCCAGTATACCTTCCCAATGTCCAGTTCATACATATTTGGCCCCTGACTTTAACCTTCTACCTTCTAACCATCTCCATGAGTTTAAAGTTCTATAACTGACTTAGTTTTCATACTAACTTGCATCACTATTATAACCATCTTCTTAGATCTAGAACGTCCTCTTGATTCCTAAACAACTCAAAATTTAGCTATGAGACTCAAGCTGTCTATTCTTCAACCACCTCAGAGAGCTGAGAAGATAAATATATCTGATTGTATAGGAAGTGCAGGGCCTGCAGCTTCCAATACTAAGAAATGACAAACCAGTGACTACCTGGACAGTTCCCATTTTCTCTCCATACATTCCACCATCAGTCTTCAGCCTTTTGGTCCTGTTTCTCTGACAGACATTTATTTTAGAGCAGGGATTGTGAAGGACTAATCTGCCCTGTCTTGGCAGAGCTAGGCTGTCGACTTCCCTGCTACCAAGTTTTGTCCTTTTTGGACAGCAGTCTGTCTGCAGTTGAAGCAAGGAGTTTTTACATGCCAAGAGACAGGCTTGCCACTAATTCAACAATCTCACACTGGAGTTTCTTCGATGCTTTTCTTCTACTTGGAGTAAGATAAGGGGTACTGTCTACACAATGCCCCAGCCAGAACCTCAGTAAAGCCTGGAAGTTCAGCTTCTGCCTACAAACTCCTTAGGACATCTAAACAGCTGAGAACAGAAGGACTGAACATAAAAGGATTGTATTAACATTTTTAACCATTTTTCCATTTTGGTTTGGGCCCCAAACAGGTTTACTACGTCCCAAATCAGCAGGAAGTCATTTTAAGAGAGCGACGTCCCATACCCAGAGGGTGGGGAGAGTGTTTCTCCGCCCCCCCCCCGTTTCCGTTATTTGAAGGACAACTGAAAACTCTGTTATTTAGGGGAAGAGATTACAAGTTGTTAAATAGTCCTGATTAATGTGTTTTGGAGGTTAGACCCAGGGTATTCCTTCTTTCCCTTTTCTGTATCCTTCTTTATCTCCTATGTAGGAATGCACGGACTTGAGAAAAATCGAGGCATAGACAGCACAGGAAGGATCAAGAAGAAAGGTCACATTATTGAATATGCCCTTATACCCTTGTATATTGATACAAAATTAATAGTATATTTGGCTAACGTGGTATTGACCATTGTTTATTGTGCAAAAATAAGATTGTATTGGTCTACGTCAGTATTGATATTTGTATATTGATACAAAATTAAGATTATAGTTGGCCACAATGGTATTGACCCTTGTATATGGACGCAATATTAAGATTGTATTGGGCCGCATAGGCATTGATCTTTGTATATTGATACAAAATTAAGAGTATATTTAGCGACATTTTAATAGATCTTTGTATATTGATACAAAATTTAAGGTAACGCTTCCTAATGGTATCGCACCTAGAGATACTTAAAAATGAAATGTGAAGCTCTGGCCTCTTGATACCAACCGTCTTAAACTGTTTAGGATAGATAAGAAAAACAAACTCCTAGTCATGCATGCATGTCACCTTGTTAGCTACTAAGACAGTCTATCACAGATATTCTCTAAGCTACTCAGTAATCAAGTTGTTAAGAGACAAGCAACATTTGCTTATCTAAATACAAGAGATAGATAGGGCATCTTCAAAAACCCCAAGAGATCTGAAGAATATGGCATTCAAAGATGTGGTCTTAAATTAAGATTTTTTTTGATATCGTGACATATCTCTTACAGCTTTTAATATTCTTTCTTTGTTCTGTACATTTGGTGTTTCAATTATTATGTGGCGAGAGGAGTTTCTTTTCTGATCTAATCTGTTCGGTGTTCTGTAAGCCTCTTGGATTTTTATTGGCATCTCTTTTTTCAGGTTTGGGAAGTTTTCTTCTATGATTTTGTTGAAGATATTTCCTGGACCATGGAGTCGGGAGTCTTCTCTTTCCTCTATGCCTATAATTCTTAGTTTCCATCTTTTCATTGAGTCCTTGATTTCTTGGATGTTGTGGGTGAGAGATTTTTTAGCCTTCTCATTTTCTTTGGATGGTGTACTGATTTCTGCCATCGAATCTTCCATGCCTGAGATCCTGTCTTCCATCTCTTGCATCCAATTTTTGATACTCACATCCATAGTTCCTGTTCTCTTCCCTTGATTCTCCACTTCCTCTTTTAACTCTGACTGTGTTTTCTTTATTGTTTCTATTTCTATTTTCATGTCTTGTATGGTATTGTTCGTTTTGTACATTTCCTTCTCCAGTTTTCTTGTTTTTGTCTGGAACTCTTTCATTGCTTTGTCCTTTTCCTGTTCAAGCTGAGTCACCTTGGCTTGGAGCTCTTTAATTGTGTTATTCATTGTTTTGATTTGTAAAATTGTGGCTTCTTTGAATTCCTTCATAGGAACTTCATAGGAAGTTCTTCTTGAAGGGACTCTATCACTTTCCATAATGCAGAATTGTCATCGTTTTCATGTGTTTCTGTTGGTGTGAGGTCATCCGAATTGAATGAGCTAGGATAGTTCTGTGTTGTTGGAGTCATATTTCCTTGGTTTCTATTTTTTCTTGGACCTTTGGCCATATGGATTTGTTTAACTGTTTGCTCTCGCTGTTTTCTGTGCTTGGATCCACAGGGGATGCTTTGGTGTAGGAGTTGAATTGCTTGGCTATCTGCCATTGCTTACAGGGGGATCTCAGGGTCACTGTGATTCTAATAGCCTGAAGCACTGTGAGCTGGTGCATCCTATTCCCAGGTAGTGAGAAATGGCCTGGGATTTTTTCACTGCTCCCAATTCAGACTTCTCTATGTTGCACACTGAGTGATCAGCCTGTAATGGTTCTGATGGTATGAAGCTGTTTGCCCAGGCACAGATTCTGTGGGCTTTGGTTGTCGTCACGGAGACTTACAGGGCCCGGCTCCAAGCCTAATATGTCTGGGTTTTCCAGAATACAGGTATGGTCCCCTGACTTCTGGCTTCCCACTAGGCTCCTCCACGGCAGGAGTGGCCCCTCTGCCCCACCTGCCTGTGCCGGCTTCCCAGCTCGGTTCCTCTGCCGCGGGCTTGACGTTTCTGCCCTGCCCGCTCGCTTCCAGCTCGGATCTTCCGCGGCTCAAGTGGCTGCGGACCTCCGCCCGTGTGCCCTGTTTCTGCCTTGCTAAGACTTCAACTAGCCCACAAAGTTTCCTAAATAGCTATAAGGTCCTCCTGAGTTGTGGGGAGCTTAGTAGGCTAGTGAGTGATCGCCATGTGGGCTCTGATTCTGCCTGCTGTGTATTAGGGTCAATCTTACCAGGCACCTCTCCAAATGGGAGTCCCCGAATCCCGGATTTAGTGGCTTCCATGTCTGAGAGGGATGGGGGGAGAGCCTTGCCCTGGGACTTTTAACAGTCCCTTGAGAGCTGTGTGTGTTCCCGGAGGGTCTAGCCCCTCCAGTTTTTGCACAGTGACCAATAACTCTGTGCTTTTTATGGCTCTTTTCCCCCATGTTCAAAATGCATCAGTGCAGGTCGCCGCCATCTTGGATCCTCCTCTTGTACAACTTCTTTTACTTGCATAGTTATTTTGAGATTTGTCAATATTGCTACCTGCATCAACATTTTACTTCTTTATTTCTTCCCAGTGGTATTCTATGACACACTCTAATTTTTCATAATTTCAGATACTTACTATCACTGCCGTGTGTCCTCTTTGGGTGTTATCAATACAGCTCCTGTTGGTACTGGTCTCCAGGCCTTCAGAAAAACAAATGTTTCATCTCTCATGTGCATATATATTGAATGGTGATTTGTGTATTTTATATTTACATCTGTATATCTTCAATCATAAACTGTCTAAATTTTTGCCCAGATACTGATTTTCTGACTTAGCAAGTTTAAGAATTTTGAATTTTCTCTATTATCATGCATACATATTCATATATGTGTATATTCATATGTGTGTACATATGCATGTATACACATATGTGAATATGTATGCACAAATGCGTATGTATACATTTATACATATATATGATATATATCAAATATTTTCTTCCAGTCTGAGTATTCTTTTCATTGTTTACATTATTTCTACAAGAAAAAGGTATCAAAGTTTTGATTAAGTTTAATTTATTAATTTTTCCTTTCCTATATTTCCTATTTTACTTAGTATATTGTCAAACCAGGCTCATGAATATTTTCTAATAGTTTTTTCTTAGTCTTTTAATATTTTTGACTCTTACATTAAGATCTATGGTTAATCTCATGTTAATATTTATATATGACCAGAAGATAGAAAAGGCCTCATTTTCCAAATGATTATCCATCCCAGCATCATTTGTGAAAAAAAAATTTCATTTCCTCTTGAAGTGTCTTAAACCTTGCTACAAACTAATTAATTGTGGATATCTATACTTGTTTCAAGACTCTCTATTCTATGCCACTGATCTAATTTTTGGTTTTTACACTTAGAGCATGCTATGTTTTACCTCTTTAAATAAATCTTGAAATTGAATAGTATTAAACCTTTCATTTTTTATTTATTAAATTGTTTTATCATCATAGAAATTGTTAGAACTGGGTTGGAGAGATGGCTCAGAGGTTAAGAGCATTGACTGCTCTTCCAGAGGTCCTGAGTTCAATCCCCAGCAACCACATGGTGGCTCACAACCATCCACAATGTGATCTGATGACCTCTTATGGCTGCAGGTGTACATGCAGGCAGAACATTCATATACATAAAATAAATAAATAAATAAATAAATAAATTCTTAAGAAAAGAAAAGAAAGAAATGTTAGAACTAATTACTACAGATAAAAGGCTGAAAAGCCTTTGAAATTGTTCTGAAACAATAGGTCAAGTGGGAAGAATTTCATCTGAGGTCTTGTGATTTTCAAATACATGTGTGTTTCTGATTTCACTGTCATATTTCTCTCAAAAGTGTTTTTTGCAGCTTTAGTCTACAGGTACTATATATGTCCAGTCACTACTACCCTTCAAACAGTTCTGTTGCCATTATAAATTATATTTAATTTTTTGTGATGTCTTGTTGCTAAAATCAGTATCACTGAATTTTCATAATTATCATTATAACTTTGCCCAAATTCTTGGAATACAGGGCAGCGAGTGTGACCCCTCACATAAGCAATGAGCATTTCATTATGTCAGTGTGGCAATGTATGCTAATCAACTATAACAACTATTTCATTTTAGCAGGGGACTTCGATCTTTGGGAGACTAGGCAAATGTGGAATTATAGGGGAAATATTTGCACCCGCTTTCCTGTAAATTTAAAATGGCTATATACAAGTTTTGTTTTTGTTTTTTGGTTTATTTTTTAGAAAAGAAAAATCATATGTTTAGAAGTTTGAATTTAAAATATAAATATCTTTTATGTAAGATTATTTAGATCTTGATTTCTTATCCTGTTTTAGTTTGATCATAACACTAATTATTGAACTTTTAAAGTATCTACTTCTATCTTTTTCTGATATTAGTAACTTAAGACCTCTTTATTTTTGTCAACAGCCAGGGTAGAGATGCGTTAGTTTCATTGTTTTGTTAATTGCCTCACAGAAATGCTTGGCTTGGGCTGATTTTCTTTATGGTTTTTCTACTTTCTGTTTCATTGTTTTCAGACCTGATATTATTTTCAGTTCTGTGCCTATTTTTACTGTGGCACTATTTTCCAGATTACTAACACAGAAACTGATATTATTCACTTAATATACTTTTCTGTCCAAACAGACATTTTGTGAATAAAACTTTCTCAATACTGCTTTACATGCAGGCTACAAATCTTGGCCTGCTACACTTTCATGTTAATTCAGTGGAAGTGTTTTAACTGTATCATGGTTCAGCTCAAGATATATTTATCCCTCTCAGGTCTCTGAGGTGGTTGAAGAATAGATAGCTAGAGTCTCATAGTTAAATTTTGAGTTGTTTAGGAATCAAGAGGGTGTTCTGGATCTAAGAAGATATTTTTAAAATTATGAGGCAAGTTAATATGAAAGCTGAGTTAGATATAGAACTTTAAACTCATGGAGATGGTTGGATAGTAAAATGTTAAAGTCAGGTGCCAAATACATATGAACTGAACATCGGGAATGTATGCTAAGCCATATAACTCTTATAATTGTGGCCTATTTATTTCTGTTGTTTTGTATTGTATTTATAGTTATAAGAAAAAGAACCATTTTTTGGACTGAAAGGGAGAGCTGTTGGGGGGAAAAGAAATACCTTAAACTAAAAAAAAAAAAAGAAAGAAAGAAGGGACGAGGATGGGGGTGGAGGGGGAGGAGGGTGGAAGGGTGGGACTAGAGGGGGGAGTAGGGAGGGGATTGTGATTGAGATGTAACTTGAAGAAATAAAAAATAAATTATTTTAAAAAAAAGATTGACCTTTTTCATGGTTAAACTCAGTGATTCACTTCATTAGCTACATACTGCTAGGTTCCAAGTGCATCATGTACCTGACTCAGAATACCTTGCCAAAAAAACAGGTGGGCAGAGTTATTCATGGACAAGGCATCAATTTTTCAACTTTACCATTTCTCCTCTGCCTCTTTGTTAAAGTTCCAAAAATATTCCACAATTTTGTAGCCTGGCTAATATGGGGAAGTTGTTTTGTTTTTAATTTTGAAAAATTAAGTGTTATTCTGTGGCTATTAAATATGTAAGACTCACCCATCCCTCAACCTTGGTTGGTAACTACCCTCTGAAGTACATACTGTTTTCACTTTTCAGCTCAATTTTTCTGCCTCTCAACTCTCAGTTGTCAACTTCCAGACAACAGTACAAAATTCATCTTCTAATCTCAACATACAGAAAAAATGGTCTGTGGCTGTTGATATTTTCTCTTTCATACTAGCTAATATACCTACCTAATATAGTCATTCATTTGTTCATTCATTCGAATATCCCTATATCCCTTCCACAATAATTTACTAAGGAATCTTTCCAGCCATAGATGATAGGAGAGTGGAAAGTACAGAGATGAGAAAATGTCTTTCTCATCAACAGTCTCTTTTCCCACCACATAAAAGCAAGAATGACAGATAAATAAAAGTTATAATCTGATGAACTATAAGCACAACAGGAAAGCGAGAGACCACACCATATATGTAGTACTGTAGAAAAATTAACAAAATGCAGAATTGGGAGAGTCAATGTGTTAAAAGGAAATGTCCGTTGGTCAGTTGCTTGTATGCCTGTGATACTGCAGCCAAAACAGGACCAGTATAATTTGTATTTAGCTTGCTCCTCCTTCTGCCTGTCACTCTTCTTTATTTTTTTCTGCCATCTAGATGATGTTTTTAAATTTGAATGCCACATAATTGATTTAGTTTTCTGCTAAAGGTTTTTTTATTAAATATATAATTTACCTTTATTTCATAAATTCCCTTTTCATTTTCTCCATGCTCTCATAATCTGTCACCTCCACATAGTTGACAGTTTGTGTTACACATCTTTGATCTTATTGTTGCTTTTAGGCAGTTTTAAAATTCTCTTTTGGTTTCTATATTAAGACATTTTTCATAATAATGCTCAGTCATTTCTTGGGATATTTCTATTTCATTGTAAATATCACCCCTCTCCTGTGTGTGTGTGTATGCGTGTGTGTATGTACCTTGTAAAATTTGGTCCTCTCATTCAGATTACATAGCTCATAACCTTTATTTTATTGTTTCTTTCAGGCAAAGTCTTTTTGGATTTCTATATTAAAACATTTTTCATAATTATGCTCATTCACTTCTTGCTTATGATGTTTCTATTGCAATGTAAAGTAATTTCTCTTGGGTTCTCTCTGTCTATGTCTGTCTGTCTCTTTGTGCTTCTTTTTCTGTCTGTCTGTCTGTGTGTGTGTGTGTGTGTGTGTGTGTGTGTGTGTGTACCTTTCTTTACCAGTCTTCTCATTCATTCTTAGTAAAGAATATTCTCTAGTTTTGGTTCTTTCAGAAACATGCTCTAAAATGAAAAGATTCTAGGGCACATAATTTATTTGAAATGCATTAAAATCATGAAAAGAATAGAAAAAAAAGGCACAGGAAAGGAAAAGCTGTAGATACATTGTTAAACCAACTACTACTGATGATAAATTGATGTGAAACCCCTTGAAACAAGTTTTCAACACATACCAGACCATCCAAGGACCAGAGCAGAGTGGTGTAGTTGTCACAGTTCTATGCAGAGATGTCTTCCACAGTTGAGGTGATATCTGTTAGGTAAAACACACACTCATGTGCACATGCATATGTGCATGCACACACACACACACACACACACACACACACACACACACACACACAGATGGAGACCTGCCAAAACCAACTCAAATGTTATTAGAAGACATTTGGTAGGTAGTGGATTATCATTTATTATTTAATACATGGAACATGAACGTTCCTTTATTTTGTTGTATGCAGTATAATTTTGATTAAAACCGATGAAAGAATTTTAAATGCACATTTAAAGGTTCACTGGCAAATCTTTCTTTGTTTCAAATGCAAGTCACATTTCAGTGGTCCTCAGGCCATTTACACACATGACCAACCTACTGCAAATTCAGACATGTCCATCATTTATTCAAGTTCAATTATTTAAGAATGATTTGCAGAACTCATAAAAAGTCTATCCTAATTATCTCATCTTATGATAAAGGATACACTCAGAGTGACATCTGGGAGGACAAACCATCCAAACTCTATTCAGAGCGAATCAGGACCAACCTAGTAATGTATGTATGTTTCATGTACAAAAATTTTTTAAAAATTGTAATCCATCATATTAATTGACAAAAAGATAGAAAACACATGATCATCTCATTATACATAGAACAAGCATTTGGCAAAACTCAACATATATTTATGACAAAAGCATGGAGCAGCTAGGAATGAAGGAAGCATAAGCCAATATAATAAGGACAACGAACCTACAACCAACATCATATTAAATGGAGAAATCTCAAAGCATTCCCACTAAGACCAGGAAAAGGAATGGCAGTGAATGCTGCCATGGATATAGGAAAAAGAGGCTTAGTATGCATGAATAGAAGTGTAAATTTGTGCAGTCACTTTGGAAATTAGTCTGAAAGTTTCTCAAGGAACTAGAAATAGAACTGCTATATGACCCAGCTATACCATTCCTGTGTATGTACCCAGAGGACTTTATATCCTCCTACACAAACACTTTCTCATTGGTGTTCATTATGACTCTATTCGCAATAGGTGAAAAATGGAATTAACCTAGATGGTGGTCATGAACAAATAAATGAATAAAAATGTGATACATAAAGAGAATGGAACATTAATCAACTATAAAGGAAGGTGAAATCTGCAAGGAAATCGATGGAATTGGAAAAAAATATGTTAAGTGAGGTAACTCAAAAAGACAAAAGCTACATATTCTCTTTCATATGTAGATTCTGGCTTCAGCTCTTTCATGTGTTTTTATCTTGAGGCATATATAAAAGGCAGGAAACTAGAAAGAGGCTTTCAAGGCAGCATTTGGAGAATTGGAATAGTAGATTATAGGTAAAATGAAAGCTGAAAGGTAGAATGCTGGGGGAGAAAAGGACTAAGTGGGGAGGGATGTTGGAGAAAGAGAAAATTCAAGTGGTAGAAGGGAGAAATAACCCAAGGGTAGGGCATATTTTAAAAATATGGTAGCCTACTGTCTCATAAACATTTTTAAAAAGAAAAAAAAAAAGGAATGGTAAGTGCATGTGAAATGAAAGAAAAGGGGCAAATGGATTAAACAAGGGTGGGGATGTGAGAGAGTAGGGGAAAGAATGAGGTAGTGAGTGGGTTCACCAAAACTAAGGATTCATGGAAAACCAATATGGAAACATACTAGTGCAATACTAATTCAAAATGCAACTGCAAGGGAGAAAAGAAACTTACTCTGAATGGGTTGATAAGGTCATTCCCATTAGACACGGGTTATTAAGTGGAAATCATGGAGCAAAGCATGGGATAACCTCTATACAAGTTAAGGATTGGGAATGTCCCACAGGTCTCCAAAACAACACAGTCTATTGCCTTTGTCCTTGATTAGCTGCCATAATATATGATAAGGCTCTGTTATTGAAGACATACACGAGCTGCAATAAATAATTTTTAAGAATCTATCACAAGACAACTAGAAAACTTCTTCTGGACATGGCATAGCTGTTACACTCATAAACTCCCAGAAGGTGGGGTTACCTATACAAGACCTGTGGAAGATCAAGCCAGCCAAAATCCCAGCAAAGATGGGGTAGGCAATCATCAGGCCTTACCACTTACTGAAGAGCTATTGGCATGGACTGATGCTGGATAGGGGAGAATCTGTCTATGATAATGTGGTCACTGAGGGTGTCCCATGATCCAGTGGGTGGCGCTACACCTGTGTATGAAAACTGCAAATCAATTAATTAATGTAGTTATTAGTAAGTATAAACTGTAAGATTAGGCTGGTGGAGTAGCTGGCAGCTTGGCAGAGGAGCAGGCAGCCTGGCCTGAGTGCCTTAACTGGTTGCCTAAATTATCCTGGAGAAAGAACCCCGGGACCAAGGGTGGCCTACACCACCTGTAACCTAAACTCTGTTAATTAATATAAGTTGTTATATTAGGCCGGAAGAATTCCCAGCGGCTTGGCGGGAGATTTGCCTGGGCTCAAGGGGAGTCTGGGAATCCAACAGTCTGGGACTGCTTGGACTGAGGGCGTATAAGCCGCCACAATATTTTCCCCAATAATTAAACACACCAAGACCTTTAATGTTTTAATGCTTAGCCCTTAGCTGGACAGACTCTCAATTAGCTACTCTAAGTTAACCCAGATCGGACCACCTAATTCCAAACCACCATGCGCCTGCGAGTACCTTCCAGCAATTCTCCAGTCATCTGTCTCCTACTTTGTCTCCTGGTAGAAAGAGAGAGAGTCTGTGTATGTGCTGATCTGAGGAAGTCCTGCCTTCCTATACTCTTTCTGCCCAGCTAATTGGCCATAAGTGACTTTTATTAACCAATCAAGAGAATGCCTCGGAAGGGGCGGTAACCAGATCTCAGCATTGAATTCAATGTATCAGAAACAATATTTGACCTTCCCTCAACATGTGTACATATGGTCACCATATGAAATTGAGAGGGAGAATGAGAGAGAGGAAGGAGCTTATACTTCTGCTAATCTAGGGGTCCTACTAAGCACTCTTCTAATTAATTTTCCATACTAAAACTCTTTCTGGATGTGGATAGCAGCAGACACCTTTAATGCCAGCACTCAGGTGGGCAAAGGCAGAAAACAAGTGAATTCAAGATAGCCTGGGCAACATTGCAATTTTGCAACAGCATGGGCTACATAATGAGGTTCTACAAAAAATATTAAAGAGTCCCTAATATCTAGAATATATAAAATAAAACTACAAAAATTAAACATCAAAACTAAGGGGGAACAATTATCTGAACAGACAGTCCTCAAAATAACAAATACAAAAGGCTAGTAAACATTTTTGAATATGATCAAAATATGTAGCTCTCTGAGAAATGCAAATTTAAACTACTTTGAGAAGTTAACTCATTCCTGTCAGAATGGCTCTCATACAACCACTATGGAAATCAGTCTGGCAATATCTTATAAAACTTGGAATAGCTCTACCTCAAGACCCAGCCATACCACTTCTGGGTATACATCCAAATGACTCCTCACCAAACCACAAGGAAGTTTCCTCATCTATGTTCATAGCAGCCTTATTTGTAATAGCTAGAAATTGGAAACAATCCAGATGTCCATTAACCAAGGAATGAACAAAAAAACTGTGGTACATCTACACAATGGAATACTACTCAGCCATCAGAAACAACGAAATTGTGCTATCTGCAGCCAAATGGATGGAACTAGAGAAGCTCATCCTGAGTGATCTAACCCAGACTCAGAAGGATGCACATGGCATCTACTCACTTATAGTCAGATTTTAGCCATATAGTACAGGATAAATATACTACAACCAATGCACCAAAGGGAATATGAACACAGACTTTGTTACCTGTTAGAGACATTTTGCCCTAGTGGGGCTGCCTTGTAGGCCCCCAGTGTATGAGGAGGCTCTTGGCCCTCATATGACTGCTGAACTGGGGCAGGGGACTGATATGTAGGGACACTCCACTCCTGAGGAGTGGGTTGGAAGATATAGGGGGTAGAGGGTGGGAGGGCAGGACTGGGAGGGGTGGAAAGAGAGCACTGTGATGGAGATGTAACCTGAAGTAATAAGTAGACATTTAAAAAATGTTTAAAAAAAAAGAAATCAAATGAAAGTCAATGCAGGTGAGGATGTGAGGTCGGGGGACAGACGGATGGACAGATGGGCGAACTTCGCCCATGGTTGATAAAAGTGTAAAGCAGTTTGACCACTATGAAAGTCAGTATGGGGATTCATCGAAAGTGGTACCTGCTTTTAGGCACCATTTGACCATGTGACCCAGGTACATAATTCCTTAGCATATAGTCAAAGGACTCTGCATCCTAATAAAGAGATGCTTGTACATTCATGCTCATTGGTACTGTATTTTCAGTAGTGGGAGGATGGAATCAATCTAGATGTCCATCAACTGACGAATGGAAAGTGGAAATGTGGTACATATTTAAGACACTGTAAAGAAATTATGAAATCTTTAGGAAAAGAGATAAAACCAAAAAGAAAGCATTAAGTTAAATATGGTAATCCAGGACCAGAAACACAAATATATATCTTCACCCTCATGTGCAGACTCTGACTTCTTAAATATGCATATCCAGATGAGAGTAAATATGTATAAAAGCAAGGAAATGGGGACCCCTGAGATTGAAAAAAAATGGAATTTAAGAGAAAGAGATGGGGAAGACAATAGAAAAAATGTATGAGGGGAACACTGGGAGTGAACCTAGAAAAGCAGCACAGGAGGAACAAAAAGAGAGGGGGAACAGGAAGAAGGAGGGATCAGTCAAATTAAATATGGAATGTTTCCTCTGTCACATTTAATCAGAAATCTCCTTTTTCCTGAGCCCTGGAACTCAAGGTGATAAGGGTTAATGTACAGCATGCCTTGCAGGACTTTATTCCCCAGTCTCCTTCTGTTCTGGTGAATTGCCTTCATTTTTTATAGACATATTCCCATGGAGATATGGGCAATACACTGATGTCATTTTCAAGAATGGTGCAAACTTTTCAAACTTAGAAATGAGGTCGGCAAGGCTGGGGTGGGGGTGGGGGGCACAGTGGGGGACATAGGGAAGGGAGGGCCGGAGGAGGTTGGGACAGGATAGGGAGGACAGGGATAGAACTGGATAAGAGGATGTGAAGCAAGCATTATTTTAGAATGTAAGTCCAATTAGTTCCTTTGGAATTGCTTCTAGGCGGAGGGGCACCTCAAATCATTTATCATTCTTTTTTCCATTTCCTCTAATTATAAGCAAGTCCTGCCTTGTCTTTCACTTGGAAAATGTACATGACAAAGTTGGCTCACATAACTTCATATACACTCTGTCCTGTACAATTTTCTGTTGAGCTCTGATGAAGTACACCTATGTCCAAATGTAAGTAGGCTTTCTCCTCTGAAAACTGTAGGTGAGAATCTGAGACTCCAGCTCTTTCTCTCTCTTTTTTTCATTTATTTTTCTTCTTTTTGTTTTCTTTTCTTTTTCCTTTTAAAAAATGTTTATTTATTAATTCAAGTTACAATTCCATCACAGCCGCTTCAATCCATCCCTCCCAGTCCCACCCTCCCACCTATCCCACCCCTCTGGTGTGGGGTGCCCCCACATATCAACCCCCCTTAGTTCATCAGTCACCTGAGGGCTTCCTCTTCCACTGGGAACCTATATGACAGTTCCACTAGGGTGAAGTGTCCCTATTAGTTAGGAAAGTGCATGTTCCTGTTCCTTTGGTCTGTTGATTGTAGGATAGTTATCCTGTACTATATAGGTAAAATCCAGTTATAAGTGAATAGATGTTATGTGTATCTTTCTGGGTCTGAGTTAGCTCACTTAGGATGAGCTTTTCTAGTTTCTTCCATTTCATCCATTTGGCTGCAAATTGCATGATTTCCTTGTTTCTGGTAGCTGAGTAGTATTCCATTGTGTAGATGTACCAGTTGTTGTTGTTGTTTTATTTTGTTTTGCTTTTTAGCTATTCTTCAGTTCAAGGACATCTAGTTGTTTCCAGCTTCTAGCTATTATAAATAAAGCTGCTATAGACATTCTTGAGGAGATGTTCTTGTGGTTTGGTGAGGAATCTTTTGCATATTTGTCCAGAAGTGGCATGGCTGGGGCTTGAGGTAGAGCTATTCCAAGTTTTCTAAGATCTTACCAGACTGATTTCCATAGTGTTTGTACAAGTTTGTACTCCCACCAGAAATGGAGGAGTGTTCCCTTTTCTCCACAACCTCATGAGCATGTTCTGTCATTTGAGTTTTTATCTTAGCCATTCTGAGAAGTGTGAGATGGAATCTCAGAGTTGTCTTGAGTTGCATTTCTCTGATGAATAATGATGTTGATCATTTCCTCAAGTGTCTCTTGGTCATTAGGGATTCATCTTTTGTGAATTCTTGGCTTAGCTCTGTATCCCATTTTTTGATTAGATTATTTAGTTTCTTGGTGTTTAATGTCTTAAATTCTTTATATATTTTGGATATTAGCCCTCTGTCCAATGTGGAGTTGGTAAAGATCTTCCTACCAAAAGCAACATACAGATTCTTTTTGTTTTCTTTCATTAGAAGTATCAGGAGAAGGATCTTCAGGAAATTTGTCTTCCCAGAGACAGGGGGAAGTAGTAAATATCTTACTCACACAAGGAAGTTGGCACAATGGCATGTCTGGCCACATTATCCACTCTCAGCTCATATAAGTATTTCCTATTATTCTGTAATAAGCCTTACCAGGTCCCACACATTCAAAATGAAATCTCAATTCAATACTCTAAGCTTCACACCAATATCTGAGCTCCTGAAAAAGTAGAATGCCACAAAGAGGAGGAATTCTCAGCTTCGAAATAAAGAATTCATTGTGGTGGGCCAAGCACAAACTATTGAGTTTAAAAGTGAACGATCATCTCTGTCATGACTAAGACTTGTCTGTGTCTTCTTTTAAAGAAACCATCAGGGGAAACTATGCACAAGCATAATTTCCACAACATCTGCTTCATTAACTGTTGTAATCTCTGAGACAAGCCAGAGGATTACCACTTTTACCATGTGAGAATGCAGCATTCTGTCCTACTTGGGTTAAGTACAAGCTGCCTCAGAACACAGTCGAAAGTAAAAATGGTGGTGGGGTGGGGTTGAAGAGATGGCAGTTCAGTGATGAGCCTTCCAGCCTTACTTCACAAAAATAACAAACCAATCCACAGAGAAACTTTCTTTGACAAGCTGTGATTAGCTCAACCAAACACGAGGCTGTGCATCAGGTCTCCAGGAAGCCAGTCGCTAAAGTCATTCTGCTTTAATTTTCTCAACTCATGATAATGAGAACATGCTCATCCAGAAATGCATGTTCTGTAAAGGTAGGTGCATGCTTCTTATTAATTATTTCCGACAAAATCCTTTCACAATGCCAGCACCATATTAATCTCTAAACAGTCGTCATGGCATTTATTCACCCATCCACTTAGCAAGTATCTAACTTTTCTAGACATAGAAGAAAGTGATCTACAGAGAATTAGCAATATCAGTACCTCAGTGAAAGAGAAGACAGATA
This sequence comes from Lophiomys imhausi, assembly GCA_907164525.1. Taxonomy (NCBI): domain Eukaryota; kingdom Metazoa; phylum Chordata; class Mammalia; order Rodentia; family Muridae; genus Lophiomys; species Lophiomys imhausi. The sequence continues at coordinate 144,491 of CAJQZJ010001224.1, forward strand.
TGATGGACAATCAGTGCAACCTTTTATGATAGTGATATATCCCTAGTGCGATAGAAGCACTGAAAAAGGATTTACCGGCCCTTCTGCAAACAAATTTTGGATACACTCCATGACCTATGGACATGATCCTGATGGTTACATGGAATTCATCACATGGGAAGTGATGTCAGGCATATAAGAGAGGAAACAATAATCCTGAGTCATAAGGAAGCTTCTCATGCACATGGATCACCGGCTCATTTGGGAGCACAGTGTGCAAAGGGGAAATGTCAGAACAGCACTGAGGCAAAATGACCCGAGGACATATTACAGAAAGATTTGTATCTTCCAGCAACAAGTCCAAATGCCATATCCCAGGTAGTTAGGGGCCATAGAAAGGATTCATGAGGATCAGAATTAAGGTATGGACAGATAGGCTTTCTGTGGAAGGGCTTAGGTTAGAAAGTAGCTTAATAAGGAGAGCAGTCTCTTAGCAACTTTATTTCTGATTAGCTTAGAAAATAACTATAATAGATTGTCATAGTACCTAACAAAATTACAGGCTTGCATGACTATTAGTTTGCATTTCTTAATTATCCTAAACAGTTTATGACAATTAGTAGCAAAGGCCGAAACTTCACATTTCATTTTTTTTCTTTACCCCCTAACCCTTCCATCCCATTTCTCTGGAGAGGAGTGTCCCTATATAACAGTCCCTCACCTCAGTTCAGAGGTCGATTATGAAGGACTTACCTACCCTGTCTTGGCAGAGTTAGGCTGTTGACTTCCCTGCTACCAAGTTTTGTCCTTTTTGGACAGCAGTCTGTCTGCAGTTGGTGGAAGGGTTTTTTTTCATGCCAAGAGATAGGTTTGCCACTAATTCAACCATCTTACAGTGGAGGTTCTTCGATGCTTATCTTCTACTTGGAGTAGAATAGGGGGTGCCGTCAGGCGCTGATATGTCTCGATATCAAAAAAAAAAGAAAATCTTAATTTAAGATAACATCTTTGAATGCCATATTCTGCAGATCTCTTGGGATTTTTGAAGATGCCCTATCTATCTCTTGTATTTAGATAAGCAAATGTTGCTTGTCTCTTAGCAACTTGATTACTGGGTAGTTTAGAGAATATCTGTGATAAACTGTCATAGTAGCTAACAAAGTGACATGTTTGCATGACTAGGAGTTTGTTTTACTTAACTATCCTAGACCGTTTTAGACGGTTGGTATCAAGAGGCCAGAGCTTCACATTTTATTTTTAAGTGTCTCTAGGTATGATACCATTAGGAAGCGTTACCTTTAATTTTGTATCAATATACATAGATCTATTCAATTGTGGTTAAATATACTCTTAATTATGTATCAATATACAAAGATCAATGCCTATGTAGCCCAATACAATCTTAATATTATGTCCATATACAAGGGTCAATACCATTGTGGCCAACTATAATCTTAATTTTGTATCAATATACAAAGATCAATACCGATGTAATCCAATACAATCTTATTTTTGCACAATAAACAGTGGTCAATACCACTTTAGCCAAATAAACTACTAATTTTGTATCAATATACAAAGGTATAAGGGCATATTCAATAATCTGACCCTTCTTCTTGGACCTTCCTGTGCTATGTCTATATCTCATTTTTCTCAAGCCTATGCACTCCTACATAGGAGAGGAAGAAGGATACAGAAAAGGAAAAGTAGGAAGTCCCTGGGGCTAACCTCCAAAACCCATTAAACAGGACCGTTTATCAGCTTGTAATCTCTTCCCCTAAATATCGGAGTTTTCAGTTATCCTTCAAATAACCAAAAAGAAGGGCAGAGAAACACCTTCCCCACCCTCTGGGCACCCTGTTGATTTGGGTCTTAGTAGACCTGTTTGGGGCCTGAACCCAAATGGAAAAAATGGTTAAAAATGTTAGTACACTCCTTTTATGTTCAGTCCTTCTGTTCTCAGCTGTTTAGATGACCTAAGGGGTTTGTAGGCAGAAGCTGAACTTGTAGGCTTCACTGAGGTTCTGGCCAGGGCATTGTGTAGAGCTGAACGGTCCCAGCGACATTGGATTGCCGTGGTGGTTGCAGGCCCCTGATGGACACAGCTATTGAGGAAGTCTGCCAGGCAGAATCAATTGGGTCACTCGTCCTCCTTGGTGCCTGATTCTGCTCTCTGCTGAGATTTCCGCTGTCCAGCCGTCCCCGGGCTCACCTAATGAACGCTTCGATTCTCCTGGAAAGATAAGAGCAGAGCCCTGCCCCAATCCCAACTCTGGGACAATTGACCTCTTTTTTTTTTGGGGGGGGGGGCTAGGTAATACTTCTCCTGAAGCAAATTTGGCCTTCCAACAACATACAAAGCGTTATCTTTCAATCCGGGTTAAAGAAGAAATCATTCTGTCACCTTGGAGCTAAACCAGCTTCAGTGTATATATTTTGAGATCCCAAAGGACAATCTGCCTGCATCGAGAAGGCCTTTTGTAAGTAGCCTCCAAACCTAGGTCCCTCCAAATCCCATGTGTGTGTCTCTGAACTCTAATTATTGGGATCAGAGACCTGTGTTTCCCATCTGAAGGGATCAAAGATGTGTTCCACCACTCCTGGATCGAAGTCTTTCTCTATTTAGAGTTTGCCCTGCATCAGGCTGACCCTGAGCTCCGGGATCTGCCCGTTTCTGTCTTCAGTGTGCTGGGAGCTGGGACCAAGGGTATACACTTCTTGAATGGTGGGACCAAGAGTATGCACCCTCACCACCCCGCTCCGTATGACTCCAGAATACATAACACCACCAACTCTACGGTGCTCCCCCCATCTCCACTGAAGTCAAAGGCATGGGCCAACACCACAATTCTCTTTTATTTTACCTTAGCTTCACGTCTTCTCGACACCTGGAGGTCTGCAAAACCAGGCCGAACAGCTGTATCTTCTATTCCATTCAGTGTTTCAGCCCTGCCACCTGCCCTTTTATTTATTTTTTTTTTTTTAGTTAATAAATTTATTTATTTGTTGCTTCAGGTTACATCGTTATCATATTGTCCTCTTTTCCCGCTTCCCAGCCCCACCCTCCCATGCTCTAACCCCTGACCCTTCCGTCTTGTTCCTCTGGGGTGGAGTGTCCCTGCCTAACAGTCTCTCACCACAGATCAGGAGTCATATGAGGGCCAAGAGCCTCTTCATTCACCGGGGGCCTACAGGCAGTACTGCCAGTGAAAGGTGTCTCCTTGCTACTGGGGGAATACTAAGAAAAAGACCAACAAACACACAAACCCACAAAAACAAAGAATATCAACAAAAAAAGAGAGGAAAAAGAGAAGGGAAAAGGAAAAAAGAAAAAAAGAAGGAAAAAGAAAAAAAATTTATGTCCATGTTCCTTTTGGTGTGTTGGTTGTAGTACAGATATCCTGTACAATATAGTTAAAATCCTACTATAAATGAATAGATGCCATGTGCATCCTTCTGAGACTGGGTTAGCTCACTCAGGATGAGCTTCTCTAGATCCATTCATTTGGTTGCAAATTGCATGATTTCATTGTTTCTTATAGCTGAGTAATATTCCATTATATAGATGTACCACAATTTTTTAATCCATTTTTCAGTTGAGGGACATCTGGGTTGTTTCCAATTTCTAGCTATTACAAATAAGGCTGCTATGAACATAGATGAGGAGACTTCCCTATGTCTCC
>CAJQZJ010001224.1:178152-209605 GCA_907164525.1 Lophiomys imhausi
TTTTGTCCTTTTTGGACAGCAGTCTGTCTGCAGTTGGTGCAAGGGGTAGTAATGACACTCATAATCAAAACTAAACATACACTTTTAAGAATGTGTTAACAGACTTGCAAGTAAAGTTTTGAGAGCTTTTTTTGTTTTGTTTTGTTTTTTCGAGACAGGCTTTTTTCTGTGTATCCATGGATGTTCTGGACTCACTTTGTAGACCAGGTTAGCCTTGAACTCATAGAGATCCACCTGCCTCAGCCTCCCAAGTGCTGGGATTAAAGGTGTGTGCTACTATGCCTGGCCTATTTTGAGAGATTTTTGACCTCATTTTGGAAAAGTACAAGCAATACAACACCTCGTCCAATTAGTGTGCAATAATCACATCACAACACTACAGTAGCAGTGCACAGAGGATACTTATTACCAGGCACAAACTCACACCATGGGTTTTTCCCATCGCAACACCTTTAGCTATGGAAGCAACCAAAATACTTATTATAATAAATTCTGTATAACCTAAACCGAATTCTACTTGATGTATTATAATAGATTAAATCAGGAATTTGGGGTTTTTTTAATGCTTATTTATTACTTCAAGTTACATCTCCATCACAGTGCCCTCTTTCTACCCCTCATGGTCTTCCCCTCCCACCCTCTCCCTCTTATCCTACTCATCCAGAGTGGAGTGTCCCTACATATCAGCCTCCCCCAGTTCAGCAGTCATATGAGGGCTAAGAGCCTCCTCATGCACTGGGAACCTACATGGCAGCACCACTAGGGCAAAGTGTCCCACTAGCAGGTAAAAAGTCTATGCTCCTTTTCCTTTTGGTGTGTTGGTTGTAGGATAGTTATCCTCTACTATAAGGCTAAAATCCAATTATAAGTGAATAGATGCCATGCACATCTTTCTGAGTCTGGGTTAGCTCACTCAGGATGAGCTTTTCTATTCCATCTATTTGGCTGCAAATTTCATGATTTCCTTGTTTCTGATAGCTGAGTTATATTCCATTGTGTAAATTTACCAGTTTTTAATCCTTTCATTGGTTGAAGGACATCTATATTGTTTCCAGTTTCTAGCTGTTACAAATAAGGCTGCTATGAACATAGATGAGGAGATGCCCTTGTGGTTTGGTGAGGAATCATTTGGATGTATACCCAGAAGTGGTATGGCTGGGTCTTGAGGTAGAGCTATTCCAAGTTTTTTTTTTTTTAATAATTTATTTTTTATTTCTTCAAGTTACATCTCAATCACAGTCCTCTCCCTACTCCCCCCTCCAGTCCCACTCTTCCACCCTCCTCCCCCTCAACCCCCGCCATCCTCTTCCCTTCTTTTTTTTTTTTAGTTTAAGGTATTTATTTTCCCCCCAACAGCTCTCCCTTTCAGTCCAAATAATGGTTCTTTTTCTTATAACTGTAAATACAATACAAAACAACAGAAATAAATAGGCCATGATTATAAGAGTTACATGGCTTAGCATACATTCCCAATGTCCAGTCCATATGTATTTGGCACCTGACTTTAACATTCTACTATCTAACCATCTCCATGAGTTTAAAGTTCTATATCTAACTCAGCTTTCATACTAACTTGCCTCATAATTTTAAAAATATCTTCTTAGATCCAGAACACCCTCTTGATTCCTAAACAACACTTTATATATTATCAAAAAAAAGCAAATTTGCTCCAGGAAAAATATTACCTGACCCCCCCAAAAAAAGGTAATTGTCCCAGAGTTAGGATTAGGGCAGGGCTCTGCTCTTATCTTTCCAAGTTTTCTAAGATATCGCCAGACTGACCTCCATAGTGGTTGCACAAGTTTGCACTCCCACCAGCAAAGGAGGAGTGTTCCCCTTTCTCCACAACCTCACCAGCATGTGCTGTCATTTGAGTTTTTCAAAACTTAATTCCAAGTGGATCCAAGACCTTAACATAAAGCCCAACACACTAAATCTAATAGAAAAGAAAGTGGGGAAAAGCCTCAAACTCATTGGCATTGGTGACAACTTCCTGAACAGAACACCAACAGCTCAGGCTCTAAGACCAATAATCAATAAATGGGACCTCTTGAAACTAAAAAGCTTCTGTAAGGCAAAGGACACTGTCATTCAAACAAAATAGCAACCAACAGATTGGGAAAATAACTTTACCAACTTCACATCCAGCAGAGAGCTAATATCCATAATTTACAAAGAACTCATGAAATTAGATGCCAAGAAACCAAATAATACAGTCAAAAATGGGGAAGAGAGCTAAACCAAGAAGTTACAAAGGAGGAATCTCTAATGGCCAAGAGAAACTTGAAGAAATGCTCAACATCCCTAATCATCAGAGAAATATAACTCAAGATGACTCTGAGATTCAATCTCACACCTGTCAGGAATTTTGTTTTTCATATAGTTTAAGATCTGTAGTTACATTGTGTTCAAACTATTGTCCCTGAAAGATTAATTTTAAACTAATACTTATTTTATATTTTTTCATATTTGAAATGTATTGTGTATTTGTACAATATACAACAGAACGTATATATAATACATACATTCATAAATATACATATATTATGGGTGGAAGCCTCAACATTTTAAAGTCTGCAATCTGAAGTCCTAACATATTGCTAATTACTTCTTTTTTTCTCTTTTTGGTGTGTATGATGTATGTGCATGTTCATGCTTGTGAGTACAGGCACACGCATGCCATAGTACATATGTGGAAGTGAGAAATCAACCTCAAATTATGGTCCCCACCTTCTACTTGCTTGTGAGAGATGTCTTTGTTGTTTCCCTCTGGCTACCAGACTACCAAATAAGCCTCCAGGAATTCTCATGCCTCTGAGTAGGAGCACTCATGTGTAATACTGTGGAAAGTTTTACATGAGTTTTTGATTCAAGCTCAGTTCATCACACTTGTCCAGAAAGAGGTTGTCTTCCTTGCTGAGCCATCTCCCATGCCCCAATGATAATTCCTAACTTTGCTTTCTGCTGGGGTTTTGAGTTTAGAAATGACAAACACTACCCAAGACACACTGGTTGGAGTGGTTGACTTTTCCTGCCTGGAATCACGGACACTGCACAAATGTGAATCAAGCCCTTAAATTAATAAGGGAGTGTTTCAATACCCAAGAATATCTCTCTCTCCCTCCCTCTCGTCTCCCTCCCTCCTTGCCTGCATTCCTCCCTCCTTTCCTTTCTCCTTTACTACCTCCCTCTCTCCCTTTGTATGTTTGTATATGTGTGTTTGTCTCCCTCTCTTTCTCCATCCCCTCCCCTGCTTCATTTCTATATCTGTAAATATGCAGGTTTTCACAAGTACAACTGGCATGTAAGAAGTGGCACATTTTAAAGGACATAACCTGATGATTTCTGAATTAACATGCACTTATTTTTAAAAATCACATAACAGTTAGTGAAAATACCCAGCACTCACAAGTTTGCTTGCACACATTTGCAATACTTTATTTCTGCTCCTCCCAGCCATCCCCAAACTGGCAATCATTAGTTTGCTTTTTGTCACTGTAGATTATCTGATACTTTTTAGATTTTATATGAACAGAGTATATACCGTTATACTTTTAAATTTTTATGGATTTTTTTTTACTCAAAGTTATTTTGAGATTCATGAATGCTTTTGTTCATCTCTTTTCACCACTAAGCAGTGAGGATGCCATGATTCGCCCACTTACTCACTGATGTTCATAGAGATACATGCAGGATATAGGGTGGTGCCCGTAGAACTGCATTGTACAACACAGTGGCACAAATCTTTGTGTAGATGTGTGTATTCATTTAAGTTGGAATGAATAGAATGGTAATAAATTATTAATAACTGGATCAGAATCTGTGTGTCCATGCCTTATATTTTAAGAAACAAAGATTTGCTTTACAAACTAACTGGACCATGTCCAACCAGCAGTGCATGCCAGTTCTCATCTCTCGGGGATACATCTCTTTTTTAAAAAACACTAATGTGGTTCTTTTGTTAGTTTGTTTCTGGACTCTTTGTTTTAGTAGTTGTCACTTTATTTTGCGTTTCTTTCCTAGCTGTTAATATTAAGCATCTTGGCTTTACCGTGTTGCTATTCATTTATCTTCTTGGATGAAGAATTTTTTCAAACCTTCCACTGTTTCTTTGCTGGACAATTTCATTGTTTCATTGTAAATTATTAAACTGTAATAATTCTTTTTTTTCCTTTATTTTTTATTTCTTCAAGTTACATCTCAATCGCAGTCCCCTCCCTATTCCCCCTCCAGTCCCACCCTCCCACCCTCAACCCCCCATCCTCTTCTCTTTTTTTTTCTTTTAAGTTTAAGGTATATCTTATTTCCCCCTACAGTTTCCCCTTTCAGTCCAACAAATGGCTCTTTCTCTTATAATAACAAATACAATACAGTACAACAGAGGTAATTAGGCCACAGTTATGAGGGTTATATGGATTAACATACATTCCCAATGACCAGTCCATATGTATTTGGCACCTGACTTTAACATTCTACTATCTAAACATCTCCATGAGTTTAAAGGTCTATATCTGACTCAACATTCATACTAACTTGCAACACAATTTTAAAAGTATCTTCTTAAATCTATAACACTCTGTTGACTCCTAAACAACTCAAAATTAAATTATGAGACTCTAGCTATCTGTTCTTCAACCACCTCAGAGACCTGAGAGGGATAAATATATCTGATTTTATAGAAAGTACAGGGCCTGCAGCTTCCCAAACTAAGAAATGACATACCTGTGGCTGCCTGGACAGTTCCCATTTTCTCTCCATACATTACAACATCGATCTTCAGTCATTTGGCCGCGTTTCTCTAACAGACATTGATTGTAGAGCAGGGGTTATAAAGGACTTACCTACCCTGTCTTGGCAGAGCTAGGCTGTCGACTTACCTGCTTCCAGGTTTTGTCCTTTTTGGACAGCATTCTGTCTACAGTTGGGGCAAGGGGCTTTTCCTACGAAGAGATAGACTTGCGACTAATTCAATCATCTCCCACGGGAGATTCTTCGATGCTCATCTTCTACTTGGAGGAGAATAGGGGGTGCTGTCAGGAGTTGATATGTCTTGATATAAAAAAAATCTAAAGTTACGAAAACATCTTTGAATGCAATATTATGCAGATCTCTTGAGGTTTTTGAAGAGGCCCTATCTATCTCTTCTATTAGGGTAAGCAGATGTTGCTTGTCTCTTGCCGGTTTATTTCTGATTAGCTTAGAAAGTAGCTATAATAGGCTGTCATAGTACCTAACTGAATGACCGGCTTGCATAACCATTAGTTTGCATTTCTTAATTATCCTAAACAGTTTATGACAATTAGTAGTAAAAGGCCAAAACATCACATTTCATTTTTTTCTTTACCTCCTAACCCTTCAATCCCATTTCTCTGGGGGGGGGGGTGTCCTTATATAACAGTCCCTTATCTCAGTTGAGAGGTCGTATGAGGGCCAAGAGCCTCTTCATTCATTGGGGATCTACGAAGCAGTACCATCAGTGAAAAGTGTCTCGTTGCCCGGGAGAGAGAACTACTAAACAAACAAACCAATAAGCATACAATAGATAAAAAAGACTAAAAAATAGAAAAAATATAACATATATAAAAAAATAAATAAATAATAAAAATTAAAAATAAGAAGCCTATGTCCAAGTTCCCTTTGGTGTGTTAGTTGTAGTATCGATACCTTCTACTATATAGCTAAAATCCTTCTATAAGTGAATAGATGCCATATGTGTCCTTCTGAGTCTGGGTTAGTTCACTCAGGATGAGCTTCTCTAGTTCCATCCATTTGGCTGCAAATTGCATAATTTCATTGTTCCTGATAGCTGAATAATATTCCATTGTATAAATGTACCACAGTTTTTTTACCCATTCTACGGTTGAGGGACATCTGGGTTGTTTCCAGTTTCTAGCTATTACAAATAAGGCTGCTATAAACATAGATGAGGAAACTTCCTTATGATTCCGTGAAGAGGCATTTGGCTGTATAACCAGAAATGGTATGGCTGGGTCCTGAGGCAGAGCTATTCCAAGTTTTTTAAGATATCGCCAGACTGACCTCCATAGTGGTTGCACAACCCTGCACTCCCACCAGCAATGGAGTAGGGTACCTCTTTCTCCACACCCTCGCCAGCATGTGCTGTCATTTGAGTTTTTGATCTTATCCATTCTGACAGGTGTGAGATGGAATCTCAGAGTCATCTTGAGTTGCATTTCTCTGATGATTAAGGATGTTGAGCATTTCTTCAAGTGTCTCTCAGCCATTAGGGATTCCTCCTTTGTGAATTCCCTATTTAGCTCCATTCCCCATTTTTTGATTGGATTATTTGGTTTCTAGGCATTTAATTGCTTTAGTTCTTTGTAGATTTTGGATATTAGCCCTCTGTCAGATGTGGAGTTGGTGAAGATTTTCTCCCAGTCTGTAGACTGCCGTTTTGTTCGAATGATAGTGTCCTTTGCCTTACAGAAGCTTTTCAGTTTCATGAGGTCCCAGTTATTGATTGTTGATCTCAAGTCCTGAGCTGTTGGTGTTCTGTTCAGGAAGTTGTCGCCTGTGCCAATTAGTTCGAGGGTTTCCCCCACTTTTTCTTCTAGTAGATTTAGTGTGACCGGCCTTATGTTAAGGTCTTTGATCCACTTGGATGTAAGTTTTGTACAGGGTGATAAGTATGGGTGTAACTTCATTCTTTTACAAATGGACATCCAGTTGGACCAGCACCATTTGTTCAAGATGCTGTCCTTCTTCCACTGTGCCGTTTTGGCTTCTTTGTCAAAAATTAGGTGGCCATAAGTGTGTGGGTCTATTTCTGGATCTCTAATTCGATTCCATTGATCTACTGGTCGGTTTCTATACCAATACCATGCTGTTTTTACAACTATTGCTCTGTAGTACAGCTTGACATCTGGGATAGTAATACCTCCAGATGTTTTTTTATTGTACAGGATTCATTTAGCTATTCTGGGATTTTTGTTGTTCCATATGAAATTGAGGATAGCTCTTTCCAAGTCTACAAAAAATTCTGTTGGTATTTTGATAGGAATTGCATTGAATCTATATATTGCTTTTGGTGGGATGGCCATTTTTATTATGTTGATCCTACCTATCCATGAGCATGGAAGCTCTTTCTGTCTTCTAAAGGCCTCTTCCATTTCTTTCTTCAAGGGCTTGAAGTTCTTGTTGTACAAGTCCTTTACTTGCTTGGTTAGAGTTACCCCCAGGTATTTTATGTTGCTTGTGGCTATTGTGAAGGGGGTTGTTTCCCTTATTTCTTTCTCAGCTATTTGTTTGTTGTATAAAGAAGGGCTTCTGATTTTTTTTTTTCAATTAATTTTGTATCCAGCCACTTTGCTGAAGGTGTTTATCAGCTGTAAGAGTTCTCTGGTGGAATTTTTGGGGTCGCTTATGTATACTATCATATCATCTGTAAATAGGGATAATTTGACTTCTTCATTTCCGATGTTTATCCCTGTGATGTCCTTTAGATGTCTTATTGCTCTAGCAAGAACTTCAAGTACTATGTTGAAGAGATATGGTGAAAGTGGACATCCTTGTCTCGTCCCTGAGTTTAGAGGAAATGCTTCAAGTTTCTCTCCATTTATTTTGATGTTGGCCACTGGCCTGCTGTATATTGCCTTTATTATCTAGGCATGGCCCTTGTATGCCCGTTCTCTCCAGAACTTTTAGCATGAAGGGGTGTTGGATTTTGTCAAATGCTTTTTCTGCATCTAGCGAGATTATCATGTGGTTTTTTTCTTTCGTCTTGTTTATATGGTGAATGACGTTGATAGACTTTCATATGTTGAACCATCCCTGCATACCTGGGATGAAGCCTACTTGATTATGGTGTATGATAATTTTGATGTGTTCTTGAATTCGGTTTGCTAGTATTTTATTAAGTATTTTTGCATCTATGTTCATGAGGGAGATTGGTCTGAAGTTCTCTTTCTTTGTTGGGTCTCTGTGTGGTTTAGGAATCAGAATGACAGTGGCCTTGTAGAATGAGTTTGGCAGTGTTCTTTCAGATTCTATTTTGTGAAAGAGTTTGAAAAGTATTGGTGTTAGCTCCTCTTTGAAGGTCCGGTAGAATTCCATGCTAAATCCATCTGGCCCTGGGCTTTTTTTGGTTGGGAGATTATTAATGACTGTTTCTATTTCCTTATGGGTTATAAGGCTGTTTAATCTGTTTATCTGATTTTGATTAGCTTCGGTAGGTGGAATCTATCAAGAAAATTGTCCATTTCAATTAAGTTTTCAAATTTGGTAGAGTGTAGATTTTTAAAGTAGGATCCAAATATTCTCTGGATTTCTGCAATGTCTGTTGTTATTTCTCCCTTTTCATTTCTGATTTTGTTGATTTGTGTTTTCTCCCTCTGTCTTTTAGTTATTTTGGCTAAGGGTCTGTCTATTTTGTTGATTTTCTCGAAGAACCAACTCTTGGTTTCATTGATTCTTTGCATAGTTCTTTTTGTTTCTAAGTTGTTGATTTCAGCCCTAAGTTGGATGATCTCCTGCCTTCTGCTCCTCTTGGGAGTGTTTGCTTCTTTTTTTTTTCCAATTCACCCAGTTTAGCTGTTAATTCGCTAATATGAGCTGTCACAATTTTCTTTTTGAAGGCACTTAATGCTATGAACTTTCCTCATAGCACAGTTTTCATTGTGTCCCATAGATTTGGGTATGTTCTGTCTTCATTTTCGTTGGTTTTTAAGAAGTCTTTGATTTCCTTCTTTATTTCTTCCCTGACCCCGTGGTCCTCTAGTAAAGAGTTGTTCAATTTCCATGTGAGTGTAGACTTTCTGTTGATTCTTTTGCTATTGAAGTCCAGCTTTATTCCATGGTGGTCTGATAAGATACAAGGGGTTATTTGAATTTTATTGTATCTGTTGACGCTATCTTTGTGTCCAACTATATGGTCGATTTTGGAGAAGGTTCCGTGAGGTGCTGAGAAGAAGGTGTATTCTTTTGTGTTTGGGTGAAACGTTCTGTAGATATCTGTTATGTCCATTTGGTTCATAATCTCTGTTAGACTCATTATTTCTCTGTTTGGCTTCTGTCTTGATGATCTGTCCATAGTTGTGAGTGGGGTGTTGAAGTCTCCCACTATTAAAGTGTTTGGATCAATGTGCAATTTAAGTTTTAGAAGTGTTTCTTTTATAAATGTGGATGCCTTTGTATTTGGGGCATAGATGTTCAATATTGAGATGACCTCTTGGTGGATATTTCCTTTAATGAGTATGTAATGCCCTTCTCTGTCTTTTTTTTTATTAACTTCAATTGGAAGTCTATTTTGTTTGATATTAGGGTGACTACTCCAGCTTGTTTCCTGGGTCCATTTGCTTGGAAAACCTTTTCCCAGCCCTTTACTCTGAGGTAATGTTTATCGTCAATATTGAGGTGTGTTTCTTGTATACAGCAAAAAGATGGGTCTTGTTTACAGATCCAGTCTGTACGTCTGTGTCTTTTTATTGGCGAGTTGAGTCCATTGATGTTGATGGATATTAGTGACCAGGGGTTGTTATTTCCCATTATTTTGGTTTAGCTGGCTGTCTTGTGTTTCTTTTTTGTTTAGTTGCTGTGGAGGTTTCTATTTCCTCTGTTTTCTTGGGTGTAGTTATCTTCTCTGGGTTGGAATTTTCCTTCTAGAATCTTCTGTAGGGCTGGGTTTGTGAGGAGATATTGTTTGAATTTGATTTTGTCATGGAATATCTTGTTTTCTCCTTCTATGTTGATAGAGAATTTTGCTGGATATAGTAGTCTGGCTGGGCATCTATGTTCTCTCAGGGCTTGTAGGACATCTGTCCAGGCCCTTCTAGCTTTTAAAGTTTCTGAGGAGAAATCAGATGTGATTCTGATGGGTCTGTCATTGTATGTGACTTGGCCTTTTTCTCTTACAGCTTTTAATAAACTTTCTTTGTTCTCTACATTTGGAGTTTCTATTATTATGTGGCGAGAGGAGTTTCTTTTCTGGTCTAATCTGTTTGGTGTTCTGTAAGCCTCTTGGATTTTTACTGGCATCTCTTTTTTAGGTTTGGGAAGTTTTCTTCTATGATTTTGCTGAAGATATTTCCTGGACAATGGAGTCGGGAGTCTTCTCTTTTCTCTATGCCTATAATTCTTAGGTTCCATCTTTTCATTGAGTCCTTGATTTCTTGGATGTTGTGGGTGAGAGATTTTTTAGCTTTCTCATTTTCTTTGGATGTTGTACTGATTTCTTCCATCGAATCTTCCATGCCTGAGATCCTGTCTTCCATCTCTTGCATTCTATTTTTCGTACTCACATCCGTAGTTCCTGTTCTCTTCTCTTGATTTTCCATTTCCTCTTTTAACTCTGACTGTGGTTTTTTTTTATTGTTTCCATTTCTATTTTCATGCCTTGAATGGTAGTGTTCGTTTTATACATTTCCTTCTCCAGTTTGCTTGTTTTTGTCTGGAGATCTTTCATTGTTTTATCCTTTTCCTGTTCAAGCTGGGTCACCTTGGCTTGGAGCTCTTTAATGATGTTATCCATTGTTTTGACTTGTAAGATTGTGGCTTCTTTGAATTCCTTCATAGTTTTAAGTTCTTCTTGAAGGGACTTTATCACTTTCCATACTGTAGAATTGTCATCATTTTCATGTGTTTCAGTTGTGGTGAGGTGGTTCAGGCTGGACGGAATAGCGTTGCTTTCTTTTGTTGGAGACATTTCGCTCTGTTTTTTTTTTTTTTTGTCTCTGGCCTCTGGCCATGTGGAATTTGCTGTCTTCTGGACTTGGGTCCAAAGGGGACACTGTGGTGTAGGATTCGAGTTGCCTTACTCCACCCCTATAAGGTGAGTCATTCAGTCCCGCTTCCCAGGTGGGGACCTGTACTAGTACATAAGACCGATATACGACCGTTTCAAATATCTCGTAGTTTTCCCGGGGTTTGTTCCTGTAGCGGGTAAGTCTGCAGTTCAGCTGCAGTAGCCTTGCTGCTCCTTCGGCTTGGAAACTGGCCAGTGATGTCACAGACTGCGATCTGTGATCTGAAGGCACTTTGCAGGGGATCTCCTGCTCACTTCCAGGAGTTGCAACCTTTCCCTAGATAATTGGATTGGATCATCTGTGTGAGACCTGGGAGTGCCCAGCAGGGTGGGTATTATCTCTGCGTGGTTTCTGAATCTGCCGGCTGGGTATTAGGTTGGAACTTACCAGTGATTTCTCCTTTTGGGGGGATGGGTTATCCCGATTCCCGGGTCCAGAGGCTTCCTAGCGTGTCCGAGATTTGGAAGAGGCATCCTGCCCAGGCATCTTCCATGGTCCCTATGTAGCTGGGTGAGATTTAGATGGGGTCGTGCCCTTTTTACAGCGTCCTGGAACACTTGCCACCTTGTGATTGTTGACCCCGAAATCAAAATACGTCCGAGCCGGCCGCCGCCATCTTGGATTCCCCAAACTGTAATAATTCTTAATGTACCCATATTCAAATCCTTTCTCAAATATGTAAATAGCAAATTTTATCCCACAAGCTAAGATATGTCTCCCCTGCTCTTAGCAGAATCTTTCTAGAGTTTCTTATGAAGTCAAATTTATTCAAGCTTTTATCTTAAAGATTAGAACTTTCTCATTACATCTATGACAGTTGCCAAATTGTAATTTACAAAGATTTTTCTCTTATGTTTCCCACTAGAGTGTTGTTAGGGTGTGGTTTACATTAAGTCTATAACACGTGTTGAGTTAATTTTTATAAATGTATGCTGACCTACAGGAGGGGGGGCACATTAGTACTCAGCTTTCCTATATCATTTTTAAAAAGATTAACCTTCCTCCATAGACTCACTTCTGTTCCTTTGTGAAAATTAATGAGCATGTGTACGGTTTTAAGCCATTCTAGTGAGCCCATTGTCAGTCTAGACTTCAACAGCCTCTTCTTAACTGCAATGCTAATGTAAGTCGTTCGCTTGGCTCCTCTAGTCCTCTGTGTTGCTATATGAATTTTAGGATCAGCCTACAAGGACATCATAGAGCTGTTGTTGTGGGATTTGAATTACCACTGCACCGAATCTGTAGACAGTGTGAGAAGCAGTAGCTGGACAATACTGAGTCAATTCAGATTATAAATAATAACTGTTAAATTTTGAATTGCCAGTTGTTAATTGCTTGCACACAGAAACACAACTGCCTGCAAAGCTCCATGGAATGACAGGATGTTACTGACTTCCTGCTTTTGCTTGTCAGCTCATCTGTACATCCCAGTGGATTTCCACACTGGCAGTAATGCCTATGAATCAAGATGACTTTGAGTCATCGTGTCTAATTAATATGCATTTCTTTCACTTAACTTATTGACTAGAGCCTCCAGTGTAAATACTAACTACAGTGACAAATAGACAATCTTAACAATAAAAATCCTTTGACCCCTTCATTAATCTTAGCTACAGCTTTTCTCCAGTGTCATAGATTGAAATGTTTTATTTCTAGTCTTAATTTGGTGACATTTTGAATTTTATCCACTCCTTTTTCAAAATCTATTGAGATTATTTATACATATACATGCTGTGTGTGTGCACATGCATGCACATGTGTGTGTGTGTCCCTTTGTGTGTGTCCCTGTGTGTGTGTGTTTATTGGGGTTAATTATACTAACTTCTAGCTGTTGGATTCATTTTTATTACATTTATTGATTTGTGCATAGGGGGCATGTGTGTGAAAGCCAGATGAGAACTTGAGGGAATCAGTTTTCTACTGAACTGTGAGTCCCAGGGATTGTTATTAACTTTGGCTGAATCAACTTTGTGTTTATGGGTTAAGCTCCAACTGGCCATTATACATTGTTGTTTTATATATTGCTGTATTTCATTTGTTGGGATTTAGGTTATAAGTTTTGCATCCTACAAGGCATTTTGTAGACTTGAAACATGGTAACACAGCCTCATAGAATACAATGGAAAACATTCCTTCCCTTTCAGTTTTCTAAAAGGAGATATTTATAATTAATATCAGTGTTTCCTTCATTGTTTAAATTCATCACAGAGAACATCTTGGCCTGGAGGTTTCCTTAAGCACAGACATTTCACTTAAGCTTCAAATTATTGAATAGACAAGGGGAGCATTTGTGTTAAACCTTCCTCCTTCAGTGAGCCTTGACAGTGTGCATATTTACAGTTTATCCATTCCATTCATTTCTAGAATACAGAAGAATGTCAACAAGTTTCATTCCTGTTACTCAGGGAACATTGAAACTGTGGCCCTCGGTACTCCCTCTGGCACCAACATTACATCATGACTTAAATGGTGACTCCTTCCTGATTATCCTACCTGAGCCTTCTAAGATTCAACAGATCTCTAAAACTAGAATTTAGTTTATTTTCTCTGGTGTTGCTCTGTTTTCTGTTCCATTGTTTTCTCTTCTAATTGTATTCATCTTCTTCTGCCTACATTGGGCTCTAGTTGATCTTTCTTCACTACTTTCTTTTTTCTTCCCAGTGCTGAGGATATAGCCTGGCATCTGGTTAGGGCTTTCCACAAGCTGTCCAAGTGTTCTACCACTGACCTACATCCTAGCCCCTCTTGCTACTTTTAAAAATGGAAGGAAAGTTAGTTATTGATGCCTTTTTTATTATAAGCATTTTGTTCTTTAAATTTTCTTCTGCCACACTGTGTTGCAAATACACACCCATGCTTGGTTTTTAACTTTCATTGTACACAAAATGATCAAAAATTCATCTTGATTAGCACTATTTAGAATACTTTATATAATTTCCATAATTTGAGGATTTTGCAGGTGTCTTTGTAGCACCAATTTTCCATTAATTCTATTCTGACAAAGGAAGATATTTTGAATCACTTGAATAAATTATATTAATTTTTTCTATGACCCAGTTATAACTTACTCTGATAGTTAATATTGTCAACTAGACACACTCTAAGAGCATTGAGAGACACCCTCTGGGAATATCTAGGAAGGAGTTTCTATCATAAGTTAACTGAATTGGGTCTCCATTTAAGTGCCATGTGTGCAAATGACATCATTCAAGGGGTTCAGGCCCCACACTGGGGAAGGACAGAAGGGACTGAGCCCAGAGAAGAAGCACAAAGCACCCTCCATTTCTCCTAAGAGACTTTGTGACGTGTTCACAGCTATTGTGAATTATAAGAATTTAGTCTATTTTAATTTGTCTGAATGGTTCTTTCTCTACAATTTTGACTTGGGAGGTTTTAGAATGTCCAGCTCTTTACTCCATATGCTCAGTATTTTCATAATTTGTTGAGCTTATTATAATAATTCCACCATTTTTTTCCACATTAATTCTGTCATCTGTGTCACTCCTGGGCAGTTACTATTTATTAATCTTCACTATTAATGGATATTTATTTTCCTACTACTTTTTACATCTAGAAATTTTATTAGAAACCACACACTGAGACTTCTGCTTTTGGGGTAATTGGTACATTTGTATTCCCAACTATATACTCAAACTTTGTTCTAGGATGTAATTAAAGCACTTGGAAATAATGTGATCCTTCCCAGCCTCCCCTTTAAGCTTACTTAAGCTTCAGAAGACAGGGTTTCAGAAGAAGGCTCTTAAGGATCAAAACAATTGACACATTTCTGAAACTTGAACATACCTCTGAGATACTCAGAGGTTTAGATGTTTCGGTCCCTCTCTGGAAACAGATCTCTTGGGCTGCAGTCTTTCTGTGTGAATGTATTTCTTTTGACACTTTAGTTCAAAAATTCAGGCTGCTTTTTGGCTCTCTGACTTCTTCCAACTGCCCTATGCAGGGAGATTGTTGGCTCTTCCTGAGACCCCCTCACTGGGCTGTGATCTGGAAACCCAATCAGTGGGCTCCCTCTGTTGCTTATTGTCAATCAGGAAACACTGTCCGTTGGGTCATTTTTGAGGTTATTTTCAGAGTTTCTAGTCCTGTCAGATGTGGGGATGGGGCTGCTTCTTGGAAGTCTATTTCTGTCACTGTCCTTTAGGTATATTTTAAGTGCTGGAAAGCTGATATTTGATTCTGGTTCTTTCAAGCACCATTTGGACCCATCTAGAAAAATTAAACTGGCATATATATATATATATATATATATATATATATATATGGGTTTATCTCTTGTATAAGTTCTAAATTTTATATGGAAGTGTACAAGCATCCTCTAGTAAATGTGTTAAAAGATGTGAATATTTAAAACAAAAACTTCCAAATATGTGTTTAGTGCCTATGTGGTTACAGTTCACAGTTAAACATAAAAGACATAATTTCTATGAATTTAAATAAAGGACTGATCATTTTATTTCCTAGTTGATCTGGATTCTTTTTAACCAATACACAAATTCAGGTGAGTGAAAGATGAATACTAATAGAGCTTAAACTTCTGTTTTATAAATAAGAAAAATGGACTCATAAAGCTTAGTAATCTTTCCAAGCTGTCACATGTGATCACTGCGGGGATGGGCATACCTCTGGTTCTGATGTGTAGTATAGTGTTCTGTCTAGTCATGTCCTGGTGAGCTGCTTGTGAACCTGGGTAGTGCCGGGTGTATATAAGTGTTGGGTTCAGAAGAGGTAGAGGCAAAGACATTCTCAGAATCCAGCTTCTTAAGAAGCAGAACTGGAAGGAAAAGAGTCATAGAGCAAACCTGAAGGAACAGGAGAAAAAAGGGTGTCAAAGTTCCTCCCCATGAGCATAGGAAAACAATTCCTGGCCACAAAAATGTCAGAGAGATTGAAAATACCTATCATTTGGAGACAGTCATAATAGCTTTAGAAACCAATCAACCAACCCTCTCTTTTCATAAGCCTCTTCCTTCTTTCTTTTCTTTCTTCCTTCCTCCCTCCCTCCCTCCTTCTCTCCCTTTCTTCCTTCCTTCCTTCCTTTCTTCTTTCTTTCTTTCTTACTATGAATGTCAATGCCAGAAATTGAAAAAGACAAGGTTCTATAACTGTTTGTATAACTCTTCTTAGAGTTAACATTTTTTTTCTTAGTCACTGAAAGGACCCTTGTAGTTTATTAAAATATGTCTTTCTTTATGGATTACAATTCAGTCCGTTGTGTCATGTTTGTTCACAGCACATGGCTCACATGGGTTTTGCCAATCAGATATGAAAATGTCACTTTTATTCATATTTGTTTGAAAATCTTAGACAGAGGGAATAAAATATGGACAATAGAAAGTAGAAAGAAGTGCTCTCTGCTGTCATTTGGATACTGTGGGACCATTTACTATTGTCTCCATGAAATGTCATTTTAAAACTATGAATTTGTTTATTCTGATCAAAAACTCTCTGTGGTACAAGAGTGGTGGAGGTTGCTATTCTTACCCATTCTCATATAGACTAGAAAACGGTGTCACTCTTAGACAGTTTCTTATTGGACACAGGTTTTTTTTTTCCAACAGATAAGTGTCATAGAAATGTCACATAAGGAAATCTCCTATATAAATTGCTTATTCCTTGAATATTTTTTTAAAAAATTGGATAGTGTTGAATTAAGACAACAGAGAGGTTGTTCATGTATGAAGTTCAAATACATGATTCATTGGGAAGGAGTTTTTTGTTATGGTTGATAAAAATTAATCAAAGGTAAGACAACATAGAGCAGTTCAGCATAGTTCTTCCACAAAGAGTTTCTTATGGCATACATCTCCCAGATAGAGATAGCATTTATCTGACTGTTTCTAAAATGCCCCAGTAAATTTTTAATTAAGAGAACTATATTAAGGTAGCTGAGAAATGACATTCTTAAAGAAGCATTCTAGTAAATAGATTATAAATGGCATATCAACTCTTCAATAGCCTGAAAGGAGAAATACTTAAAATTCAAGTGAGATATACAAAATGGGTTGGGGAAAGGAGTTATCCTAAATGTAGAATTTTCTCTTGATACTGGAGAATGGACCACTAAACAGAGCAAGAGAAGCAGAAGAAGATTGTCTATAGTGCACATAGACCACAAGATGTGGGCCCTTTTAAGTCCTGAGCTGCATCAGACTCATGTATAGTAGCATTTATAAACTTAGTGGGGTAAAGGTCAATTTCAGTTCATTTCATATATTGTCCAAAAGTGGAGGTTTGATTCAAAGATGGTTTTCTCTTCCCTTCCTCATGATCTGTAAAGAGAAATGAGAGCTCAGTATACATAGCAGAGGTGAGTAGGGGCTAGAGGCTCTCCTCAGCAGCAGATCGACAGCTATATCTACCCTCACAAGCTTCTTTGCCCTTCAGACAGGCTGGCCTTTTGCTTCGCTTGCTGCTGGATCACGTGATGCCAAATTCAACATTTTAAACATTTGTTTCAATGACTATAATGAGTATTCTGGCATAGCAGATGACTTTCCACCTATGACTAATTGGACCCAACCGTGCCCATAATGTTGAGAGAAATATTTTATACACAGCTTTGACATATCTTTTAACATTGGAAACATTTAGCATAGGACACTATTTCTCACGAGCATGCTCATAAAGCCTGTTTGTCTGATTTCCTGTTCTTCCCCTCTCTATTCAAATCCTAGGTCCTTACACTCTCAATATTATTGCTTATTGTAATGGCTGTCATTACTGAAAGGCTTCCACGTGCTTAAGTATGCTGAGGAGTTTTCATCTCATCATATTTAAGGTACACAACAGGACTTTGGTCTATCTAACTTCAGGTATCATGACCCTGTTCTCCCCAAAGCCCTGTGCCCTTCAATGATTACAATTATGTATTTGTTTAAAGTGCAAAACAAAAGAAACAGTGAAACACAAAATCTTCCTAGCAGTCGTTCTTCATTTTTATGCCACTTTCTTAGCATGTATTTTGCTTTAAAAAAAAATGGTGCTTTTTTTTTTTTTGAGAACTAGCTACAAAAGACGGGGAATAAAGGGCTGTAATAATAAGACAATAAGTAGTTTATATTCTATGGTTTGACTGCAGGAAAAGAAGGCAAATAACATCACTTGCATATTGCATTTGCAGTGATTCTATATCTTTGAAATAAACAAGATAACAGCTCTCCTCTTTTCTCCCTGTCATTACATTTAATTAAAATGTGACTTTTTTCATAAATGGACTGAGTCACTTGGCTCTGCTGTGTGTATTTCAGGCTCCATGCATAAATTCTTTACCAGATTTCTATTTGGGGAGGATTAACCATTTTGCAATCTAATTTCCTTTCAGCACAATGTCTCTGGTTCTTTGTCAATATTCAGGAGGGGAAAAAAAAATACTTGAAATCTCCAAGGGTCTAGCTCTTTCTATAAAATGAACTCTTGGGTTAATCTCTGTGATTACTTTCTCTACAGGCCTTCTAGACTTTGCATATGAACAATTTCTTCTCAAATAAATGAGGGTTGCACATTATCATCAGCCATGTGTTCTGCTTCTATACAGGGCTCATGCCAGATTTCATCAGATAAATTCAAATCTCTAGGCAGATTTGTGGTCCAAGAGATTTTTTTTTCTTGGTAGAGAATCTGGAGTAATGATTTCAAAGTTCAGTCTTGTTGTTTTGAGTGTCTTGGCAATTAGTATTGAAGTTTCCTTATCCTTCACATAATGGCTCTGGGAGGCAGACTGGTGAAATGAAAATGATTTCAACACAAAACCTGGACTAGAAATCCTGAGACAAATCTCCAATCATCTTTTTTATATAACACTGCTATTTCATACATGTGATTAATTTGATGAAAAAGTTAAATCACTTTAATCCACTGAAATACCCTAACTTAACAAATACCCATATATTTAAACAGAACTAAAATAATTTTTGTTCTTATTCACACATCTAAAGTGAGAATGAGTCCAGGAAATTCAATTTGATCCTTGTCTCGCATACATACTTTCAGCTGAGAGGCTGTGAGGGTCGGTTTTCTCATGAGGGATGTGGGAAGTAAGTGATCCAAAAACTTTGGATTGGATTGGGGTAGTCTGCAGGAAGATTCAAAAACAAATAAATATCCTCACCAGCCAGCTCACCAAATTGTGGCCAAGGTGATGGATTGAATACAGTTGTTGTATACTATATACAGTGTGTGTGTGTGTGTGTGTGTGTGTGTGTTCTATACAGAAGCACTGAAGGAAGGAGGGAGTGGGGGCTAAAAACCAGGCCTTTATACCAAGCCAAGTATGTCAGGAGAGAGATAGGAGTGTGTGAGGAAAGCTGTGCCATTACATCATTTGCCCTTCCTGTATGGACACCCTCTTATAAGTCTTATGAAGGTACAAGGCATGCTAGTAGCACCCAAGGTTGACAGACAATCAGTCACTTTCCACTTCATCAGAAGGGAAAAAAAAAAAACCCAGAGTGCTGCTGAGGTAAACAGCTCATGATTGAAGACTGGCAACAGAAGGATGTACTGCATATTCACAGAGCAGACAAGGGTTCTTACTTTTCTTAGCCACTTAAGAAAATGGCTAAGAAAGGGGACCAATGGAAACCAGAAATAAACAGTGGAATAATATTAGATTATGGTATGTTAAGGGAAGGTCTAATATCATTGCTTCTGATAGGTTGATTTCAATTCTGAGATCTGGTTACCATCCCTTCTGAGGCATTCTCTTGATTGGTTAATAAAAGTCGATGATGGCCAATTAGCTGGGCAGAAAGAGTATAGGAAGAAGGGACTTCCTGAGATTAGAACAGGAACTCTGCACTTTAGAGAGAGAATCTTCCTTTCTGCAGGAAGACACGGAAGGAGACAGACATCTTTGAGAACACTGGAAGGTAATCACAGGCACATGGTGGTTTGGGATTAGGTGATCCAGGTTAATTTAGAGTAGCTAATTGAGAGTCTGCCCAGCTAAGGACTAAGTGTTAAAACATTAAAAGGTCTTGGTATATGTAATTATTGGGTAAAGAACTGTGGTGGCTTATAGGCCCTCAGTCCAGGCAGTCCAGACTGCGGGACTTCCCTCCAACCCAGGCGAATCTCCCACCAAGTTGCTGCTAATCCTACTGGCCTAATATAACAACTTAAATTAATTAACAGAGTTTAAGTCACAGGTGGTGTAGACCACCCTTGGTTCCGGGGCTCTTTCCCCAGGACAAATCAGGCAACTGTTTAAGGCACTCAGGCCAGGCTGCCCACTCCTCTGCCAAACTGCTTGCTGCTCTGCTGGCTTAATCTTACAATTTATACTTACTAATAACTAATATTGATAATTAAATTGCAATTTCAATGGTAACTCTTCAAAACCAAACCTCTGAGGGCACTACATTGAAGTCTAAAAATGGGGACTATTATTGTAACTGAGAATGATTATTTGAATTCGAACTGAATCCCAGAAAATGGAATTTGTCTGATAAATCTCACATTTGTATTAGCATAAGCAGGAGCAAAGAATAAACAGCCAAATCCTTTAGAACTTAACTTGGGTAGAGAGGAAAAAAAATCATTCAAGACTTTCTTTTGAGATTGGTGTGGTAATAGCAACGGTTGGGAGAAAAGGGCATCACAGTATCAGAGCAGAGAGGCCTTGGAAGAGGCAGTTGGAGTCAGAATGGTCATGAGCTCATGCTCATGAGCATCTGACAAAGAGTTACAGAGGATGGAGAAGCATGCCTCACTGATGACAACATGCTGCAGTTCTAGATAACTAAGAAATCATAGAATCCCTGATGAGGAAGCCAGGGAAGCAGTAGTAATAAATGACAACAGGGAAGGAAGAGAGACTCCACTACCCTGGAAAAGCCTCATGACTCAAAGGCCTATGAAAAACTAAGTATCTGATATCTTAAAGAAAACACAAGGCTCAGAATGTATAAAGGAAGGGTCACTGGTTAAAACACCCATAATTTTTTTTAAATAAGGGGTAAATAAATTTTTTTAAATAAGGGGTGGCAAGTGCCTGTATCACAGAAATCATAAGGCTGAGGCAGGAGGACAGAAAGTTCAAGGCCAACCTATCTCAGTTCTACCACCTCATATACACACACTTTTTATTTGGAAATAAAAACAAAATATTGGGTCACTTTACCTGCCCCACATTTTTTTCAAAGCCTTGACCATACTGTGCTGCCTGTTCTTCAGTCAGTGGAAGACACTGCAGCCTCATTCTGTGTTGCAGTCAGATTTATTGTTGTTCTTAAATTATGACAAGGTACATTGCTCCTCGGGGCAAAGTAGGAAAGTTTGCTTCAAGAGACATGTTCACTCTATGAGGTAGGACAGTTACAGAGGCAGAGAGGAGGAATGAGCAAAGAACAGATGCTAGGAGAATTCTTCACTCAACTAACACTGCATGATGAATGATAGAATCATCATTTAAAGATAGTCACAGTAAGTCAAAGATATCTGAGAATTGTCATTGACAAACTTGATAGTGGGTATAACACCACGAATTAGCCACATCAGGACATCTGTCAGCAAACAGAAGGTCATGGAGTTCCTTTGGATGGAGTCTGCATGACCTAAATAAGGTAAAGTACAGTTAAAACATGACCCAAATTACAGAAATCTGTCACACTACTGACACTGAGGCGCGTGCACAGAACTAAACTTTGAGAATGAGAGCTCACTTATGACACTGATTTTTCTTGGCAAGGGAGCTGTAAACATAGAGTGTCATAGTTATCTTCAGCTCCCAACTTGACACAACCTGACCCACCAGGACTCAGGAACTTCAACTGAGGAATTACCTAGATAAGATAGGCCAGTGACCACATCTGTGGGCATCTTCTTAATTAGTAATAGATTCAGGAGGTTCCCAGACCTCTGTTGGTGGTGATACCATCCCTAGGCAAGTGATAGTTACCTCTTTAAGAATGATGACTTTATGTGAGCCAGGGAGAGAGCAAGTGAGTAAGCACCATTCATTCATGGTCTCTGCTTTAGTTCCTACCTTCAGTTTCCTGCTTGAGTTTCTTCCCTAGCTTTACTTGATGTTGAATGGTAACCTGCAAGCTGAAATAAATCCTTTCCTCACCAAGTCATTTTGGCCAGTGTTTTATCCAAGCAACAAAAAAATGTCAAGCTAAAATAGTGAGTGAAGGTGCCTGACAGCAAGACTGACAGAGTTTCATCCCCAGGACCAACATGGTGTAAGGAGAGACCCAACTCTTAAGGCTTATCATCTGGCATACATACATGTGTCATGGCATGCATACACAGAGACACACACAAATAAATGAATGCAGTAATTTTTAAAAGTAGAACAAAAGATGTCATGGCTTACATATTGTAACAGATCCCACTGCCTTCTAAGATGCTATTGCATAATGGAAACTGTTTCCTGATAGGGTTAAATATGTTAATCATCCACTGCTCTGTTTCCATGTCCTGTAGAGACATGTCATATTTCCTCACGTCAGTTCTCAAACATATTGTAAATGAAGCTGGAAATCGTTTGTGAGCCCTCCCACACACAGAGTCACAAAAGAGTTTGGAAAGGAACATACCCAACTGTTGCCAATGGTAACCATGAGGAAATATTTTCCTATAATCAAGCTTTTCCTTTAAAAAAATTTCACAAGGTGAATGAATTACATATCTGTTTTCAAGGAAAACGAAATTTTAAATATCTAGCCAGGAGGATTATCATGAAGTTTCAACAAAAATGCTTGTTTCTAACTTGTATAATGTGTGAGAGAGACCCATAGTTAAACCTCAATAAATCATATTGTGGTCATTCTCACCTTTGTTCCCGTTGTCAACCAAAAAAGAAAAAGACAACTGTCCATAAAGTAAATTAGGACCCAGCAACAGGAAAATAAAAACAAAAGCACCATTTGGATCAGAAGCAAGCTCTTCTTATAGAGTAGTGCTGGAAGTCTATGGCAACTGACTTGTGTCAAGTAAGATGGAGGCTACCTGGGACAGATCCATGGTGATAAAGCCAGATGAACAGAATTCTGAGGGTGGAGAAGGTGTGGTTTGGTAGCTAGGCACACTGTGGGAATTAGAAATTATCCACTGACAAGCACAGATGTAAACATGATGACTGAACCTCTTTCCTCTGCAATCAAAAGATCGAGCAAGCATTTGGAGAGGTTGAACAAGGCCTCCAGAAGAAAGCACATGGAAGAGAGAATTGTGGCTTATGTACAGGGATTGGTCAACCGAGAAGAGGTGAGGGCCTCACCTGCTATAGTGCTGCATGCATAATACCTCCAAAGTCGCCATTACAATAATTTCTCCTCGTGCACCCTGTTCCTAGAGGAAGCAAAAACATGGGGGCAAGCTGGTCCTCATTTGAGAGCTCAGTAGGTTCCCCTGTGGGGTCTTATTGCCAATCCTTCCTGTTTTCTCACAGAGGCCCTCCTGAGAAGGTTGGAGTGCTGAGGTTATTCAACAAGGGCCTTTGGTGTCCCTCCACTGCTTTCAGATGCATAGACAAGGATTTTCATGATAAGCAGTCTTTACTGAAGCCCCCTGGGTTTTCCAAATCTGCTTCCAGAGATATATTGCTTCACTGTTGATGATCCTAGTGTGCTCTGCTGGATAATGGGTGCGTGTAGTCATTGGCCTACATTTTCTTCTACAAAGTGCAGCTTGGCTTCAGCTTTCCTTCCCCACATTTTCCCTCTCACCTCACAATTTTCAAGATGATTATCCAGCCTGTGTCTTCATGTGTCATTTTGTCAAGAGAGCCAAAGGGACATCATCTGCAATGTGGTGTTGGCTGTGTCCCTCAGTATACTGAGGCTTCTCTTGGTCAACAGCAAATGAGACCCTGGGAAACATTTCCAGACTCCCCCGCACTTGACTTCACCTGTCTGGTGACAGCAATGGTCGCCATGACCTCATTTGTGAGAGGACAGAAATGGAAGCAAGGCAGCAGAATGCTGTAAGAACGGGGTTTTTGCCATCTCTGTCCCAGGTTCTGCAAATTGAAGCTCTCAGGCTAGAACTATCACCCAGGACCCCACCTGTGACTTAGTGCGGATGACCTTTGGAATGGCAATGTGGGAAGATGTAAGGATGGACTAAGTAGAACCTAATAGAAAATCACAGAACCAGGAGGTGACTCCAAAATGATAAGACTTGGGCATACTAGAAGGTAAGTGAGGCCGTGACACCACAGGAGTTTTGTTGTACCACCATCTACTCCCAAGTATTGGTTCCAAAGTTCCTCAGCTCACTTTCTCAAGTCTGAACTAAAGAAGAAACAGCCATCTATTTCTAGGGTAGGTTGCTCTAGCTTGGAAAAAGAAACATGTCTGGGAAGCTTAAACCACAAGAAGTTATTTTCTTACCTATCCTTGGAGGTCAGGAAATTAAATAAAATAAGTTTCATTTTTAATGAGGATATTTATTTTTTTTTTGGAGACAGCTGTTATTTCCCTAGA
This sequence comes from Lophiomys imhausi, assembly GCA_907164525.1. Taxonomy (NCBI): domain Eukaryota; kingdom Metazoa; phylum Chordata; class Mammalia; order Rodentia; family Muridae; genus Lophiomys; species Lophiomys imhausi. The sequence continues at coordinate 202,364 of CAJQZJ010001224.1, forward strand.
TCCTCACTTTCCCTTCCATGGTGCATAGAGAAGTAGAGGATAGAGCAGCCCACTGGTGCTCTTTAGTGTGAAGTTATTAATCCTGTCAGATAAAAATCTTACTTTGATGAGCTCACTCAGTGTTGACTACTCTCTTAAGAATATCATTTGCACAGACAAGTTTATTAAAAGTTAAGACTTCCGAATAGGAATTGAAGAAACATGAACATTGTCCACTATCACAGACAAGGGGTCCTTTGAGAATGGGTGGCAATGTTCTGGAATCTCTGGGCAACTATAGCACTATCAGTGTTCTTGATGCACCATACAAAGCATAGGCTGTAAATGGAAGAAAACGCCAGTCACATCTCTATGCATTTAGGCAACATTTGTCTAAGTGTCTACAGGACAACAGGGCACCATGGTTGAAATATTTTGAAATTCATTTATTTTCCTGAACAAACACTTAATATTTATTAGAGTTCTACTCAGTATAAAAAATAAGAATGAACCACACAATAAGAAGTGAAATCCAGGGCTGGAGACATGTCTTAGTGGTAAGAGTAAATATCTATATTCTTTCAAAGGACCCAAATTCTGCAGCCTGCCCTGACATGGAGTGGCTAGCCCATAACCTTCTATAAATCCAGATCTAGGGTGACAAATGCCTCTAACCTCACATGCACGTACCCTACACACACACACACAAACACACACTTTTAAATTTTTAATTAAAATAAATAGAACTTACCTCCAGAGAAATCTTAATCTCTACACAGGTTTTGTGATCCATTCTTTAGTGATCATATAAATCAGTAGTACAGCAATTATTAATTCATACTGGATGAGATGCAGTGGAGTGCATCAAAGAATGTTGGAGAGCTAATGATTAGGACATCAACAAGTTATTCTTGTGGAAGAAAGTGAGAAGGTCATTCATGTAGAGGAATAAGAACAAAGACTTGGGGTTCTGAGAGTAACCTGTGTGAGTCTGTGTCATGACCAAAAGAGTATTGTTAGGTAAGACTGGAGACTGAAATCAGGTTGGGAAAAAATACTTGTAGGTCATTTGAAGAAGCTTGGATTTCAATTTGTGAAAAATGGTGTCATGTCAAAGGATGTGATTGGAGAAAACAACATAATTTACTCATACATTAAGAGAAGGGAGTTAAATTGCTTGAGGAGCACCCCTTAGAGGAGAGGAGAGGAAGAGAGAAATTAGTGAAGAAAAAATAGTAGAAGAAAATAGGTACTTCAGAGCTAGAATGGATGGTATCCAAGTTGCCTTTACATATCACTATGTTAACACTTAAAGCCAAAGCAACACTTTGCCTGGTATTGAGGTTGTTTGAGAATATATGGAAGTCCAAGGGAAGAAAATATGACATAAGGCAATTTATTGTGACAAAATGGCATAGTCTTTTGTTAATTAGGAATAGGGTCTGTTCATTCTAACAGCTTCAGATTCACTGTCTATGTTTCCATGAGGGATTGGTTGGGTGAAATTGGCGGTATTACTAAAATATCAATGGGTCTGAGAGAAAGGCTCGTCCTAAGAAGCACTCAGAACGGGATGTTTCTCTGCCAAGTGGCTGTCAGCTCAGCCGTTATGTTTTCTCTGACCTCCAGGACATGGTCCATCTGCTCAGTACTGCTTTAGCCTAAACAACACAGATGGGGTGGGTGGCAGGGGAAAATGCCAGCAATATGGTGCGCTTGCTGTTTTAGTCTTTTCAATACTTACGTGTGTGGGTCTCTTGTGTCCACCCATTTCTAACTAAGAGAACGTAATATAAATGTGCACAGGGAAATGACCTTATTTTTCCTTCCTTTTATGTACCACTATTAATCCAAAGATTTGGAAAAGGTAATCAGAGAAAAGTCAAAGTATTGGCTCTGTGTTCACTATGTTTCAAGAATATGAACGAGGTTTTTCACAGATGTCCACGTTACTAGAGATGCTAGTGAGCAGCTCACTCGACATATTGTATCTAAGAAAGGGAATTGCAGATGGAATGAATTCCAGCTTCTGGCATTCGGGCTATGGACAGCAATGAGTGTCCTTTACCTTGTTTCTCTTCTGGTCCCCAATTGTTTTGCAACTCTCACAAAGGACACAAATATGTTTAGACTTTATCGTGCTATTTTCATATAATCTTATTCACGAAATGCTTATATCATGTCTATATGATCAAAACAAACGCAGAGCCGTACTATGTGCTGCCGGACTCTCATTGCCCCTCAGTGCTCAGAGGGAAGAAGGTCAGAAACCGTGTGCGTAGCAATCCACATGTGAACACACATCTACTGTTGTTTCCATCAATAAAAATGTACTAACAGCCATGAATTCACACAGCTGCTACAGTGTCAGCCCCACCACAGTGATCATTCGAGCCTTCTTATCTGTGTTTCTCCAAGTAGAAGAAGCCTGCATTACCAAGTTAAAAACATCTTCTTAGACCTAGAACATCCTTTTTAATTCCTAAACAACTTAAAAATTAACTGTGAGACTGTGTCTATCAAGTCTTCAACCGCATCAGAGACCTGAGAAGGATCACTATATCTGAATATACAGGAAGTGCAGAGACAGCAGCTATTGCACGTTAGGATGGAAACTGAGTTAGGTATAGAAGTTTAAACTCATTGAGATAGAGAGATAATAGCATATTAGTATCAGTTGCCAGATATGTATGGACTAGACATTGGGAATGTATATTATACCTTAAAATTTTCATAATTGTGGCCTCATTTTTCTTATTGTTTTGTATTGTATTTATTGTTATAAGAAAAAGAGCTGTTTATTGGACTAATAGGAGGAACTGCTGGGGGGGGGAAGATATACCTTAAATTTTAAAAAAAGGCAGATAGGAGGGTGAGGGGGAAGATGGTAGGAGGGTGGGACTGGGAAGGGGAGGAGGGTGAAGGTTATGATTTAGATGTAACTTGAGGAAATAAATAAATGCAAAAAAAAAGAAAAAGGAAAAGAAAAGAAAGAAGCCTGCATCTGCACATGTACATCTACAGTGTTTCTCTCTGTGTGTGGGATCCTTGTTTATATAAAAGACAACATCAAAATTGCTCACAGCTCTGTGAGAACAAATGTAAGATCAAAACAGTCTTCACAGAAGCACTGTTGGTGTTTGTTCTCATCACTGCTGATGCCCAAAATTTATTTTTAATCATTTTGCTCTCCACTGCTATTATTCTGCCTTTTATTGATTGTGTTTTAATATTTGAGTATATATATATATATATATATATATATATATATATATGTATACACATATGTGTTTGGGTGTATGCATACATTTTTTAAGACCACTTTCTCTAGGGACTATACACTTGCTGCTGGAAGACAGAAGCTGTGTGAGCTGAGCTACATGAGGTACATTCAGTCCTCTGTAGCCACAGTTTCCACGTCTATGGATTCAGTGGAGGCTGGAAAATTTCTCAGAAAACATGTCTGTACTGAACATGCACACATGTTATTTTTTTTTCTCATTCTCGAAACAACACAGTGCCACCACTATTCCGATGCCCTTGTGTTCTACCAAATGGTGTAAGCAATTCAGAGAGATTCTCTGAAGCGCAAAGCTGCATGCACTACATCCAATCCTACCCCGTTTGATACATGCTACTTGATCATGTCAATGCTTGGCTGTCATCCATGGTCCCAGGACCAATTCCTCTGCAGAAACAGGAAGGTGAATACATGAGGTGATATGAAATGCGAAGTTCTTGGGCTGTTTTTAGCCATTCCCCATTAGTTATATCAGTATCATGCTCTGTTATTGTTTTCTGAGGCCTCAGACCAAGATTCCAGGTGGATTTTTAGCTCTAGTAAAGCCCTTTCCCTGACCCCTCCCAATTCACCCAGCTCCCATGGTATCCCCCTCATATCAACAGAAAGATGCTAGAGTAATTTCATGCCTCAGAAATGCACAGAACATTTTACAACCACAGAAGGAGAATTAAGATTGTGTAATCCTGGATGAATAGTGTAACAAACAACATCTTTGTGCTCCAGGGAGGAAAGCAGATTCCAGAAACTGGAGGATCCTCAACTATAGGTTCATGCTGATACATGTGCATCCTGGAAAAGACATGGCACACACTTGCTTTCTTCCCAACAAAGATGTGACCTTATGTCAGTAAAGGAATAGGAAATCTCCAGCACTTGGCTGTTCCTTTTTGACACAAAACATGAATAACATCTGGGCACCTGTGAAACAAAGCTCTAGACTTCCAAATTCTCTCATTGTTCAATAAAGGTGATCACTCAGCCAAGAAACAAGGGAATTACAGTTTTCTTCAAAAAAGATCAATAATTGGCAATGGCAATTATCATTCACAAGACCAATTCAGATTTTCTACTGAATTTCTACTGAGGAGTTCATTAATATAGACAGACAAAGTTGTACATCTGTCAATACTCACCTGCCTCCAGGTAGAAAACTTAAAAATAAAAATTAGCCTATAGCTGGGTATAGTGGCGCATGCCTTTAATCCCAGTACTGAGAGCCAGAGACCGATGGATCTCTGTGAGTTCAAGGCCAGCATGGTCTACCAATCGAGTTCAGGACAGCCATGACTTGTTACAGAGAAACCCTGTTCCAAAAACAAAAGCGTAACAGACAAACAAGCAAAAATTAGTTTATCTGCTATGTTCTCCTTTCTACAGAAAGCTGGCTGCATGGAGCTTGTAGTGGCCAGAGTTTCCTAGCAAGAAACAGGAAGTTTTGGTCTCCACAGCATGCTAGTGAGTGCTCTTATTTCTGTAACAAGTAAACAAATAAACTTTGCAACTCAAAGATGGAAAGGTCTGTGCTGCCCCACAGTTTACAGGTATGGACATTCACAGTAGGAAGGCATGGTGGTAGGAGTGTGAGGTGACCAGTCCCAGTATACCCATAGGCAGGAACCAGAGAAAAGAACATAGTGTTCAGTGACCCATTCTGTCTTATTCAGACTCAAGGGATGTAACTTCCAACATGCAGAATATGTCTTCTCTCTTCAGTTAGACTTTTCGAGACATCTCCTTGCAGAAATCAATTATTGATCTTTTTTGATCCAACACTTACAGGTTCATTTACATGGATGACTGTTGTTAAGTCCAGTCAGTTAATATTAACCACCATGGAGAGCTTTCTCAATCTAAATGCTAGGACTTGGAGGTGGTTCAGTCCCGGTGTCTTATCTCATTTTCATTTCAGTTTCATCTGAGAGTATTCCTGCAAATCAGGTTAAAAGAAAATCCCATTTTTGCCTTAGGAATCTGAGGCTATGTTTCTTACATAATATATGAATACATTATATGTTTTTGCCCAGTAATATGTCACAGAGCAGACCTGTGCAGTAACAAACCCTTTATTAAAATGCACTTGTCGGGGCTGGAGAGGTGGCTCAGAGGTTAAGAGCACTGGCTGTTCTTCCCAAGGTCCTGAGTTCAATTCCCAGCAACCACCTGGTGGCTCACAGCCATCTACATTGAGATCTGCTCGGGCATATATGTAGAGCAAATACTGTATACATAATAAAAAATGTTTAAAAAATAAAAAAATGCACTTGTCAGTTCCATTCTTACTAAAAACATAGTTCTAGAGTGTATTCTACAATGCTTACATGCAGGCCTTACTGCTTACTGTCTCACAGGAGGAACAGGAGGGAAACATGGAAGCAAAGAAGGAGGAGGAGGAGGAGGAGAAGGAGGAGAAGGAGAAACTTTTATGGGACTACGAAATATATTAATAATAAAATAAGAGCATCCTGGCTTTAATACAAGTCACATTGTAACACCCTTTTGATTTATTTAAAACTTTGAAGGTCTTAAATGTGGAGATCAGTCTGTGGCGTATACTTTAGATCCCTTCTGGTGAACATTTGGTGGAGACAGTTTAGTTGGTCATGTGCTCAATATTGGCCGGTGTTTACTTAGGAGTAAAACCATTGGGTTATATCGAACCTCTGTGTTTACCATATTAAGAGATGCCAAACTGTTTTCCAAAGTGGCTATTATCCACACTCTGATCAGGAATACACAAGAGCTGTAATTTCTCCAAAGCCTCCACAGAATTGACTATTATTTACCTGAAGTTATTGTGACTGTTAAGCATTATCTGAATGTAATTTTGATTTATGTTTCCTCTAACGGTTAATGTCAAAAATCTTTTCATGAATTTATTAGTCATTATATATCTGCTTTAAAGAAATATTAATTATTTTCATATTTTAAGTAATAATGTTTAAATTTTTGTTGGAGCTTGAAGGTTTTTAGTTTCCAATATAGTTTATTAGTCCATTATCAAATATAGGTTTACAAATATTTCTCCCATTCTGTGGGAGTTTGTATGAATTTGACAAGATCCTGTGAAATGCCTTGTTTTACTATTGACTAAATTCGGTCTATTTTGATTATAATAGGTCTCAAAGGCTTGCAACTGTGTATATCTTTAATATGTTCATACTTTAATCACCACATATATGTATTCATCAACTCTTTAATTGTCTTTAATGAGCTGTGAAGTTGAAGTTAAACTTTATCTTTTTATCTTTTTATCTGTAGACACTCAATTGTCTTTATTTGTTGAAAAGAATGTCTCCTCCATTGAGTTATGCCAGGAAATCACTCACTTTTATTCCACTGCCTTTTGGAGCTTTGTCTCTTCACTATTACAGGGCTCGGGTAGCACTTGTCTGAGATTGCTTTCTTCTCTGACCTCAGTAGTGGAGTCCAACCTCAAAGGAAATTCCTTCCGGCAATGTAAAGGATGCCTAAGAAGTTCCTTTGCAGTCATCTTCATCTACTAAGCATTTGATATCAAAATTGCTTCAGGAAACTTGAACAAGGAACCCGCACCTCCAAAATGCTTACACTGAGATGAGCTTACGCACCTTCAAGATTTCTGTTCATCTCTAATCCAGCACAGGAATCTTTAGTGATGAGATGGTGTCATCTCCAGAGAGGCCAACCTACATTGTGGTACCCAGAAGAGAGGTACAGAAGCAGTTCCAAAAACTGAGCGAGCAACAGCCCTTTGCCAAAAGCAATTCAAAGAGGAAAATAAATTCTTAGATTTGCTATTTGATACAAACCCAGATTTTTGAATGTATGAATGTATGTATGTATAGATAGGTAGATAGATAGATGATACATATATAGACAGATGCATAGATAGATAGATAGATAGATAGATAGGAAGAAAGGAAGGAAGGAAAGAAAGAAAGAAAGAAAGAAAGAAAGAAAGAAAGAAAGAAAGAAAGAAA
>CAJQZJ010001224.1:209615-228319 GCA_907164525.1 Lophiomys imhausi
AAAGAAAGAAAGAAAGAAAGAAAGAAAGAAAGAAAGAAAGAAAGAAAACTTTCTTTCCTGGGGTTCTTAGTCTCATTAACAAAATAATTTACCAATGAACACAAACAGAACTCAAGAACAATTTTATTAGAGTTTAAATGGAAAACAGCCCAAAGCAGGCAAGTTATACATTTTAGTAGCTACCCAGAGGAGGAGAATGGAAAAAAAGGAGAAAAAGCCTTGCCAGTTGAGTTATCAGAATTAAGGTCTGCCACATGGGCACAGATACTCACACAGCACGGAAGGCACCTTAGAAAAGGGATAGAAGGTCAGCCAAGTATTACAGAAAGCACACTTAGAACAGAGACAGAAAGAAGAAAAGGAAAAGTTGGGCTTTTCTGAGTAATTGGTAAAGGGGTAGGGGGTCTGAGGGAGCTGTACACCTGTGACTCTGTGTGAGACTATCCTAAAGGAGAGAATTCTGGGACATAAAAGTAAAGTATCCAAGGTATCCAAGATGGCGGCGGCCAGTGCGGACGCATTTTAATCTCGGGAAAAACAGTCACAAAACGGCAAGTGTTACAAGATGCTGTACGACCAAATCTGAGAGACTCAACCCCCCTGGGTCTTACCCAACTACCCAGGGACCACTAAAAGTCCCTGGGAAGGATGTTCCCTCCCACTCTCAGACTCCCACAAAAGCCACTGAATCTGGGAATCGGGATCCCCCTCCCCCACCAGGAAAGACACGCCAGGAAAGTTCCAATCTAATACCCAGCAGGCAGATTCAGACCCCACACAGGGATACTCTCCAGCCTACTTGGCCACCCCAGGTCTCGCACAGACGATCCGGCTATCTGGTGAACGGTTGCGGACCAGTGGAAGTGTGCACAGCTCTGCTGCAGAGTACCTGTCAGAATGCAGATTGCAATCCACTGCGGTTTATGGGAATTTAGTCGACCTTGACTTCACTTGCCAGTTTCCAGACCCTGGCCGTGGGAGCAGCAAGGCTATAGGTGGTGAAGGCAGATTTACCTTCCACAGGAGCCAACCCTGGGCAAACTGTGAGGTATTTACAATTATTATCAGACTTTTTTGCTAGTACTGGCCCTTTCGGCAGGGAACCAGAGCTTACGTATATACAGCTCCACCCCCTGGATTAGTTAGGTCTCCATCTAGGAGGCGAGGCTGAATGACTCACCTTACAGGGGTGGAGTAAGGCAATTCGACTCCTACACCAAAGCGCCCCCTTTGGACCCAAGTCCAGAAAGCAGCTAAAAATTTCCAAATGGCCAGAAGCCCCAGACAAAAAAAAATCAGAGTAGAGTGACTCCAACAAAAGAAAGTAATGCTATTTCATCCAACCCAGACCACCTCACCACAGCTGAAACACATAAAAACGATGACAATTCTACAATATGGAAAGTGATAGAGTCCCTTCAAGAACTTAGATCTATGAAGGAATTCAAAGAAGCTACAATTTCACAAACGAAAGTGATGGATAACACCATTAGAGAACTTCAAAACAAGGTGGCTCAGCTTGAACAAGAAAAAGAGAGGGCAATGGAAGACTTCCAGGCAAAGACAAGCAAACTGGACCAGGAAATGTACAAAACAAATAAAATCACACAAGACATGAAAATGGAAATGGAAACAATAAAGAAAACACAGTCAGAGTTAAAAATGGAAATGGAAAATCAAGGGAAGAGAGCAGGAACTATGGATTTGAGTAGCAAAAACAGGATTCAAGAGATGGAACACAGGATCTCAGGCATGGAAGATTCGAAGGAAGAAATCAATACAACATCCAAAGAAAATGAGAAAGCTAAAAAATCTCTCATCCACAACATCCAAGAAATCAAAGACTCAATGAAAAGATGGAACCTAAGAATTATAGGTATAGAGGAAAGAGAAGACTCCCGACTCCATGGTCCAGGAAATATTTTCAAAAAAAATCATAGAAGAAAACTTCCAAAACCTAAAGAAAGAGATGCCAATAAAAATCCAAGAGGCTTACAGAACACCAAACAGATTAAATCAGAAAAGAAACTCCTCTCGCCACATACTAGTTGAAACTCCAAATGTAGAGAACAAAGAAAGGATATTAAAAGCTGTAAGAAAAAAAGGCCAAGTCACATACAATGGCAGACCCATCAAAATTACACCTGACTTCTCCTCAGAAACTTTAAAAGCTAGAAGGGCCTGGACAGATGTTCTACAAGCCCTGAGAGAACATAGGTTCCCAGACAGACTACTATACCCAGCAAAACTCTCTATCAACATAGATGGAGAAAACAAGATATTTCATGACAAAATTAAATTTAAACAATATCTACCCACAAACCCAGCCCTACAGAAGACACTAGAAGGAAAATTCCAACACAGAGAAGATAACTGCACCCAAGAAAACAGAAGAAATAGAAATCTCCACAGCAACTAAACAAAAAGAAACACAAGACAAACAGCTATACCAAAATAATTGGGAAATAACAACCCCTGGTCATTAATATCCATTAACATCAATGGACTCAACTCACCAATCAAAAGACACAGACTTACAGACTGGATCCGTAAACAAGACCCATCTTTTTGCTGTATACAAGAAACACATCTCACTATTGAAGATAGACACTATCTCAGAGTAAAGGGCTAGGAAAGGTTTTCCAATCAAATGGACCCAGGAAACAAGCTGGAGTAGCCACCCTAATATCAAACAAAATAGACTTCCAATTAAAGTTAATAAAAAAAGACAGAGAAGGGCATTACATACTCATTAAAGGAAATATACACCAAGAGGTCATCTCAATTTTGAACATCTATACCCCAAATAAAAAAGCACCTACATTTATAAAAGAAACGCTTCTAAAACTTAAATCACACATCAATCCAAACACTTTAATAGTGGGAGATTTCAACACCCCACTCACAACAATGGACAGATCATCAAGACAGAAGCCAAACAGAGAAATAATGAGTCTAACAGAGATCATGAACCAAATGGAGCTAACAGATATCTACAGAACGTTTCACCCAAACACGAAAGAATACACCTTCTTCTCAGCACCTCACGGAACCTTCTTCAAAATTGGCCATATAGTTGGACACAAAGATAGCGTCAACAGATACAATAAAATTGAAATAACCCCTTGTATCTTATCAGACCACCATGGAATAAAGCTGGACTTCAATAGCAAAAGAATCAACAGAAAGTCTACACTCACATGGAAATTGAACAACTCTTTACTAGAGGACCACTGGGTCAGGGAAGAAATAAAGAAGGAAATCAAAGACTTCTTAAAATCCAACGAAAATGAAGACACAACATACCCAAACCTATGGGATACAATGAAAGCTGTGCTACAAGGAACGTTCATAGCACTAAGTACCTTCAAAAAGAAAATTGTGACAGCTCATATTAGCAAATTAACAGCTAAACTGGGTGAATTGGAAAAAAAAAGAAGCAAACACTCCCAAGAGGAGCAGAAGGCAGGAGATCATCCAACCTAGGGCTGAAATCAACAACTTAGAAACAAAAAGAACTATACAAAGAATCAATGAAACCAAGAGTTGGTTCTTCGAGAAAATCAACAAAATAGACAGACCCTTAGCCAAATTAACTAAAAGACAGAGGGAGAAAACACAAATCAACAAAATCAGAAATGAAAAGGGAGAAATAAAAGCAGACATTGAGGAAATCCAGAGAATATTTGGATCCTACTTTAAAAATCTATACTCCACCAAATTTGTAAACTTAAGTGAAATGGACAATTTTCTTGATAGATTCGACCTACGGAAGCCAAATCAAGATCAGATTAGCAGATAGATTAAACAGCCTTATAACCCCTAAGGAAATAGAAACAGTCATTAAAAATCTCCCAACCAAAAAAAGCCCAGGGCCAGATGGCTTTAGCATGGAATTCTACCGGACCTTCAAAAAGGAGCTAACACCAGTCCTTTTCAAACTCTTTCACAAAACAGAGTCTGAAAGAACATTGCCAAACTCATTCTATGAGGCCACAGTCACCCTGATTCCTAAACCAAACAAAGACCCAACAAAGAAAGAGAACTTCAGACCAATCTCCCTCATGAACATAGATGAAAAAATACTTAATAAAATACTAGCAAACCGAATTCAAGAACACATCAAAAGTATCATACACAATGATCAAGTAGGCTTCATCCCAGGAATGCAGGGATGGTTCAACATACAAAAGTCTATCAACGTAATTCACCATTTAAACAAGATCAAAGAAAAAAACCACATGATAACTTCTCTAGATGCTAAAAAAGCATTTGACAAAATCCAACACCCCTTCATGCTAAAAGTTCTGGAGAGAACGGGCATACAAGAACCATACCTAGAAATAATAAAGGCAATATGCAGCAAGCCAGTAGCCAACATCAAATTAAATAGAGAGAATCTTGAGGCATTTCCTCTAAACTCAGGGACAAGACAAGGATGTCCACTTTCATCATATCTCTTCAATATAGTACTTGAAGTTCTTGATAGAGCAATAAGATATCTAAAGGAGATCAAGGGGATAAATATTGGAAACAAAGAAGTCAAATTATCCCTATTTGCAGATGATATGATAGTATACATAAGCGACCCCAAAAATTCCACCAGAGAACTCTTATAGCTGATAAACACCTTCAGCAAGGTGGCCGGATACAAAATTAATTCAATAAAATCAAAAGCCCTTCTTTATACAACAAACAAAAGGGCTGAGAAAGAAATAAGGGAAACAACCCCCTTCACAATAGCCACAAACAACATAAAATACCTGGGGGTAACTCTAACCAAGCAAGTAAAGGACCTGTACAACAAGAACTTCAAGCCCTTGAAGAAAGAAATGGAAGAGGCCTTTAGAAGATGGAAAGATCTCCCATGCTCAGGATCAACATAATAAAAATGGGTATCCTACCAAAAATAATATATAGATTAAATGCAATTCCTATCAAAATACCAACACAATTCTTTGTAGACTTGGAAGGAGCTATTCTCAATTTCATATGGAAACACATAAAGCCCAGAGTAGCTAAATCAATCCTGTACAATAATAATAAAAAAAAAAACATCTGGAGGTATCACCATCCCAGATTTCAAGCTGTACTAAAGAGCAATAATATTAAAAACAGCATGGTATTGGTATAGAAACAGACCAGTAGATCAATGGAATTGAATTGAAGATCCAGAAATAGACCCACACACATATGGCCACCTAATTTTTGACAAAGAAGCCAAAACGGCACAATGGAAGAAGGACAGCATCTTCAACAAATGTTGCTGGTCCAACTGGATGTCCACTTGTAAAAGAATGAAATTAGACCCACATTTATCAGCTTGTACAAAATGTAAGTCCAAGTGGATCAACAACATTAACATAAGGCCGGTCACACTAAATCTACTAGAAGAAAAAGTGGGAAAAACCCTCGATCTCATTGGCACAGGCGACAACTTCCTGAACAGAACACCAACAGCTCAGGACTTGATATTAACAATAAATAAATGGGACCTCATGAAACTGAAAAGTTTCTGTAAGGCAAAAGACACTGTCATTCGAACAAAACGGCAGCCTACAGACTGGGAGAAAATCTTCACCAACCCCACATCTGACAGAGGGCTAATATCCAAAATCTACAAAGAACTCAAGAAATTAAATGCCAAGAAACCAAATAATCCAATCAAAAAATGGGGAATTGAGCTAAATAGAGAATTCACAAAGGAGGAATCCCTAATTGCTGAAAGACACTTGAAGAAATGCTCAATATCCTTAATCATCAGAGAAATGCAATGCAAGATGACTCTGAGATTCCATCTAACACCTGTCAGCATGGCTGTGATCAAAAGCTCAAATAACAGCACATTTTGGTAAGGGTGTGGCGAAAGGGGAACCCTACTCCATTGCTGGTGGGAGTGCAGGCTTGTGCAACCACTATGGAGGTCAGTATGGCGATATCTTAGAAAACTTGGAATAGCTTTGCCTCTGGACCCAGCCATACCATTTCTGGGTATACACCCAAATGTCTCCTCACGGAATCATAAGGAAGTTTCCTCATCTATGTTCATAGCAGCCTTATTTGCAATAGCTAGAAACTGGAAACAACCTAGATGTCCCTCAACCGAAGAATGGGTTAAAAAACCGTGGTACATCTACACAATGCAATATTATTCAGCTATCAATAACAATGAAATTATGCAATTTTCAGTCTAATGGATGGAACTAGAAAAGCTCATCCTGAGTGAACTAACCCAGACTCAGAAGGATGCATATGGCATCTATTCACTTATAGTAGGATTTAGCTATATAGTAGAGGATATCGATACTACAACCAACACACCAAAGGGAACATGGACAGAGACCTTTTATTTTTTATTTTATTATTTTTTTCTATTTTTTTATTCTTTTTTATCTGTTTGCCTGCTTATTTGTTTGTTTGTTTTTTAGTTCTCTCTTCTGGGCAATGGGATATTTTTCACTCGTGGTATTGTCTCGTAGACCCCCAATGCATGAGGAGTTTCTTGGCCCTCATACAACCTCTGAACTGAAGTGAGGGACTGTTTTATAGGGACACTCCACTCCAGAGAAATGGGATGGAAGGGTTAGGGTGTAAAGAAAAAAAATGAAATATGAAGTTTCGGCCTTTTGCTACTAATTCTTATAAACTGTTTAGGATAATTAAGAAATGCAAGCTAATAGTCATGCAAGCCTGTCATTGTGTTAGGTACTATGACAGTCTATTATAGTTATTTTCTAAGCTAATCAGAAATAAAGTTGCTTAGAGACAAGCAACATCTGCTTACACTAATATAAGAGATAGATAGGTCCTCTTCAAAAACCTCAAGAGATCTGCAGAATATGGCATTCAAACATGTTTTCTTAAGTTTAGATTTTTTTTATGTCGAGACATGTCAACTCCTAACCGCACCCCCTATTCTACTTCAAGTAGAAGATGAGCATCGAAGAATCTCCAGTGGGAGATGATTGAATTAGTCGCAAGCCTATCTCTCAGCAGGAAAAACCCCTTGCTCCAACTGTAGACAGAATGCTGTCCAAAAAGGACAAAACTTGGAAGCAGGTATGTCAACAGCCTAGCTCTGCCAAGACAGGGTAGGCAAGTCCTTCATAATCCCTGCTCTACAATCAATGTCTGTCAGAGAAACGGGGCCAAAAGACTGAAGATCAATGCTGTAATGTATGGAGAGAAAATGGGAACTGTCCAGGCAGTCACTGGTATGTCATTTCTTAGTTTTGGAAGCTGCAGGCCCTGTACTTCCTATAAAATCAGATATATTTATCCCTCTCAGGTGTCTGAGGTGGTTGAAGAATAGATAACTAGAGTCTCATAATTAAATTTTGAGTTGTTTAAGAATCAAGAGAGTGTTATGGATTTAAGAAGATGTTTTTTAAATTGTGTTGCAAGTTAGTATGAATGTGGAGTTACATATAGAACTTTAAACTCATGGAGATAGTTATATAGTAGAATGTTAAAGTCAGGTGCCAAATATATATGGACTGGACATTGGGAATGTACACTAAGCCATATAACCCTCATAACTGTGGCCTAATTACCTCTGTTGTTTTGTATTGTATTTATTATTATAAGAGAAAGAGCCATTTGTTGGACTGAAAGGAGGAGCTGTTGGGGGAAATAAGATATACCTTAAACTTAAAAAAAAAAGGGAAGAGGATGGGGGGTTGAGGGTAGGAGGGTGGGACTGGAGGGGGAATAGGGAGGGGATTGCGATTGAGATGTAACTTGAAGAAATAAAAAATAAAGTTAAAAAAAAAAGAAAAGAAAAGTGAAGTATCTCTCTTTAGCATGAGTTAAGGTACATCTTCCTTCTTAGGGGTGGTCTCTTGACCCGGTGATTGATCCACTCAACTGCAATATAGATTTTCCCCCACACCAAGGCCAGAGATTCTATTCTATTGACCAGAAGGATTTTATGCTTAATTGGCATTTATTAATATTCTAACAATAGTAGCTCTTTAGGACAAAAATTATTCCAAAGCAGGCAACTGGGAATAGTCTATGACTCCAGGGAAATGTTCTTAAAGCAGAGAGAAAACCTGGATTATTTTATTGGCTAAAAGCAGTCTAAAATTCAGTATGAAATGATAATAAAACTATACAAATCTCAGGTCCAAATTTTCCACCTAAATAAGTCACTGCACATAAAATTTAGCAAATTGCTTATGACTTTGTGAAGACTTAATAATCATTATTAACTTGTTTTGTCAAATTCTAACTCATGCATAGCCACAGAACTTAGACAAAGCTGTCCAGATGCCTCTTGTGGGCTAAAAATACTGACAATCAAATAAACTAATTTTTTTTCTGAATACTGTAGGGACTGATATTCTTCATTAAATCTAGAAGTTTCAACAACTGATAGAAAGGATAGACTGCAGAAGAGATACTACTATACTACACAAGAATATTTAATATTTTAGAAAATAATAATACTAGGTGTTGAGGAGGACAAGAGGTACTGGAACTCGAATACATTGCAGGTCTTGTAGAGTAATGACTTGATGTGCCAGCGTAATAAATTAGAATTAATCTCATACCTACTCCACAACTTTAGAGCACTTTTTTTTTCCATAGAGCCACCAAAAGTGTACAAAACTGTTGATAGCTTTAATCATCAGAGTACCAACTACTCACAACCTTCATGTCCAATGACAAAACCGGTGGTGTTTACTGACCAACTGGAGAGCTACACCAGAAGAAAAGAACATATTACTTGTCTTGCTCTCCCAAACATAATCCTAGAAGTCAGATGCAAAAGAAAGAACATTGTTTATAGTATGAATCCACTTACAGGATGCTTTTAGGCTACCAAATTATCTCTGAACACATCAGCTTCAATTACTTTCCAGGGAAATATTAAATGAAAAAAGAGGAGAAGGAGATCAGCCAGCTCAGTCACCCATCTGGAGAGGAGTACCAGCTAGAGCAGATCAGGCCACAAGTCGCTCCAGGCACAGATCAGCGGCCATGCCTGTCTGTCTGATATCCAGCACATGGACCTCTACACCCAACAGGGAAAAACAGCCGGACCACAAGAGCAAAGGTAAGCAAGATTTTCTTTCCGGAGTTCCCAACATGGCAGCACAGTGTGCATTGTATCTGAGTGACAGAGACCTAACGCAGTCACAGCAAAGCAATTAGGAGCCAAGACTGACTGAAAACAGAGCCAGTGACTGTGTGTTCTCCACAAATATTGGGGCGTGTCACTCACCCTAGCACCCAAGCATTTGAGACAGTCAGCAACAGGCACACTTAGGCTGGCACCCGTCTTGGGTAGAGCTCCCTACCTGCATGGTCAGCCTAGCTGCTGAACCAGAATGACTGTGTCACTGAGAGGAGAACACAGGCCTAATCACAACTCTACCTGCCTTTCTGAGGAGACCTGCCAGCTCCCAGGTCCTCAGAGGATGGCCCCCTCCCCACTCCAATCCCCTATATATTGGTCCAATTGGGTCACAACCAGTTGAGTAGAGTGGCAGTCACTCTCCAGGGCCAATCAATTACAGGTACTTACCCACCATCCAGAGGTGGACACCAGGATATCAGGATCACCCAACCCCCAGAACAGGGAGTTTTCCTGAACACCAAGGTCAACTTACAAAAGAAATAAACAGACAACACTAGGGTCAATCAGATGGCAAAAGGTCAGCACAAGAACATGGCAAAAAAAATAAAAAACAAAAAACAAAAACCCAAAGCAATATGATGTCTCCAGATTGTAGCTATAATGCTAAAGACAACTCTGGACATCCTAACACAATTGAAACAGAAAAATGACCTTAATGCTACACTTACATTATTAATAGAAGGCCTAAGGGAGGAAATCAAATATCTCAGAGAGCAAAAACAAAATACTGCAAAAGAGGTGACAGAAATAAATAAAGCGCTTAAAAGAATGGAAGACCTGAAAAGGGAAGTTGAAGTAATGAAGAAAATCCAATCAGAGACATCCATATAACTGGAAAACTTTAACAAAAGAAAAGGAACTACAGACACTACCATCACCAACAGAATACAAGAAATGGAAGAAAGAATTTCAGGCACAGAGGATAAAATTGAAGAAATTGATATATCTGTCAAAGAAAATGTAAAATCTAAAAAAGTCCTAACACAAAACCTTCAGGAAATCAAGGACACTGTGAAAAGATGAAATCTCAGAATAATAGGAATGGAAGAGAGAGAAGATTCCCAGCTCCATGGACCAAAAATATCTTCAACAAAATCATGGAAGAGAATTTCCCAAATCTACAAACAAGAAATGCCTATTACTGTACAAGAAGCTTACAGAACACCAAATAGATTAGACCTGAAAAGAAAACACTCCTGTCACATAATAATAAAAACACTAAATGTACAGAACAAAGAAAGAATATTAAAAGCTGCTAGGGAAAAGGGTCAAGTAACATATAATGGCAAACCTATCAGAATCACACCTGACTTTTCATCAGAGATGCTAAAAGCCAGAAGGGCCTGGACAGACATCTTGCAGACCCTGAAAAACCACAAATGCCAGGCCAGACTACTGTTCCCAGCAAAATTGTCAATCAACATAGATGGAGAAAACGACATTCCATGACAAAGCTAAATTCAAACAATATCTATGTACAAATCCAGCTCTACAGAAGAGGTTAGAAGGAAAACTCCAACCCAAAGAGGTAACTACACACCAGAAAGCACAGGAATCAAATAACATGACTGCAGCAACACCAAAAGAAGAGAAGCTTACTCACACACTATTTCCACCAACATCAAGATGGCAGGAAGTAACAATCACTGGTCATTAATATCTCTCAACATCAATGGACTCAATTCCCCAGTGAAAAGACACAGGCTAGCAGAATGGATGCGAAAACAGAATCTCACATTCTGCTGCTTACAAGAAACAAACCTCAGCAAAAAAGATAGGCATTATCGCCAAGCAAAGGGCTGGAAAAAGATATAACAAGAAAATGGACCCAAGAAGCAAGCTGGAGTGGCCATTCTAGTATCAAATAAATTGGACTTTCAACCAACATTAATCAAAAGAGATGGGGAGGGACACTACATACTCATCAAAGGAAAAATCCACCAAGATGAAATCTCAATATTGAACATCTATGCCCCAAATGTAAGACCACCCACATTCATTAAGGAAACACTACTGAAGCTCAAATCCCACATTGACCCTCACACATTAATACTGGGAGACTTCAACCAACCACTCTCACCACTGGACAGATCAACGATGCAGAAACCAAATAGAGAAATAATGAACCTCACAGATGTCATGAATCAAATGGACCTAATTGATATCTACAGAACATTTCACCCCAAAACAAAAGAATACACTTTCTTCTCGGCACCTCACGGAACCTTCTCCAAAATCGACCACATAGTCAGTCACAAAGCAAGCCTCAACAGATTCAGGAAAATTGAAATTACCACTTGTAACTTATCAGACCATCATGGAATAAAGCTAGACTTCAATAATAACAAAAACAACAGAAAGCCTGCAAAAACATGGAAACTGAACTACTCTCTACTCAATGACCTCTGCGTCAGGGAAGAAATGAAAAAAGAAATTAAAGTCTTCTTAGAACTCAATGAAAATGAAGGCACAACATACCTAAACTTATGGGACACATTGAAAGCAGTGCTAAGAGGAATGTTTATAGCACTAAGTGCCTTCAAAAAGAAACTGGAGAGTCCCCATACTAGCCACCTAAAAGCACACCTGAAAGAGCTAGAACAAAAAGAAGCAAAAACTCCCAAGAGGAGCAGATGAGAGGAAATTATCAAACTCAGGGCTGAAATCAACAACTTAGAAACAAAAATAACAGTACAAAGAATCGACAAAACCAAGAGTTACTTCTTTGAGAAAATCAACAAAATAGACAAGCCCTTAGCTAAACTAACTAAAAGGCAGAGGGAAAATACCCAAATCAACAAAATCAGAAATGAAAAGGGGGAAGTAACAACAGACTTGAGGAACTCCAAAGAATCATTAGGTCCTACTTCAAAAACTTGTACTCCACAAAATTGGAAAACCTAAATGAAATGGACAATTTTCTTGATAGGTTCCACCTACCAAGGTTAAATCAAAAACATGTAAACAAATTAAACAGTCCTATAACCCTTAAGGAATTAGAAGTCATTAGAAGTCTTCCAACCAAAAAAAGCCCAAGGCCAGATGGTTTCAGCACAGAATTCTCCCAAACATTCAAAGAGCTAACACCAATATTCTTCAAACTCTTGCACAACATAGAAACAGAAGGAATACTGCCAAACACATTCTATGAGGCCACAGTTACCCTGATACCTAAAACCTCACAAAAACACAATGGAGAAAGAAAACTTCAGGCCAATTTCCCTTATGAACATGGATGCAAAGATACTTAATAAAATACTTGCAAACTGGATCCAAGATCACATCAAAAGTATCATACACCATGATCAAGTAGGCTTCATCCCAGGGATGCAGGGGTGATTCAACATTAGAAAATCCATCAATGTAATCTACCACATAAACAAGCTGAAAGAAAAGAAACACATGATCATCTCATTGGACCCTGAAAAAGCTTTTGACAAAATACAGCACCCCTTCATGTTAAAAGTCTTAGATAGATCAGGCATATAAGGACGATACTTAAACATAATCAAGGCAATTTACAACAAGCCAATAGCCAACATCAAACTAAATGGAGATAAACATAAAGCATTTCCTCTAAAATCAGAGACAAGGCAAGGCTGCCCACTTTCTCCATATCTCTTCAATATAGTACTTGAAGTTTTAGCTAGAGCAATGAGACAACTAAAGGAGATCAAGGGGATACAATTTGGAAATAAAGAAGTCAAAGTATCCCTATTTGAAGATGATATGGAGTATATATAAGTGACCCCAAAAATTCCACCAGAGAACTCTTACAGCTGATAAACTCCTTCAGCAAGGTGGCTGGATTAAAAAAAAAAAAAATCAGTAACCCTTCATTACACAAAAGATAAATGGGCTGAGAAACAAATAAGGGAATCAACACCCTTCACAATAGCCACAAATAATATAAAATACCTGGGGGTAACTCTAACCAAGCATGTGAAAGACCTGTATGATAAGAACTTCAAGTCCCTGAAGAAAGAAATTGAAGAAGATATCAGAAGATGGAAAGATCTCCCTTGCTCATGGATAGGTAGGATCAACATAATCAAAATGGTGATCTTACCAAAAGCAATATACAGATTCAATGCAATTCCTATCTAAAAACCAACTCAGTTCTTAAAGACCTGGAAAAAACAATTCTCAACTTCATATGTGATAACAAAAAAACCCAAGAATATCTAAGTCAATCATGTACAATAATAGAACATCTGGAGATATCACCATCGCAGATTTAAAGCTATACTACAGGGCAATAGTAATAAAAACAGTATGGTACTGTATTGAAACAGACCAGTTGACCAGTGGAATCGAAGACCCAGAAATAAACCCACACACCTATGGTCACTTAATTTTAAACAAAGAAGCCAAAACCATTCAATGGAAAAAGGAAAGCATCTTCAGTAAATGGTGCTGGTCTAACTGGATGTAAACAAGTAGAAGAATGCAAATAGATCCATACTATCACCCTTTACAAAACTTAAGTCTAAGTGGATCAAAGACCTCAACATAAATCCAGACACACTGGCATCAATAGAAAAGAAAGTGGGGAAAAGCCTTGAACTCATTGGCACTGGTAGCAACTTCCTGAACAGAACACCAATAGCTCAGGCACTAAAATAATCAATAAATGGGACCTTATGAAACTGAAAAGTTTCTGTAAGGCAAAGGACACTATTCTTGGAACAAAATGGCAGCCTACAGACTGGGAAAAGATCTTCACCAACCGATAGAGGTTGGTGAACATCCAACAGAGGGCTAATATCCAAAATTTATAAAGAACTGAAGAAATTAAACACCAAAAAAATCAAATAACCCCATCAAAACATGGGGTACAGAACTAAACCGAGAATTCACAGAAGAGGAATCTCTAAAGGCCGATAGGCACTTGAAGAAATGTTCAACATCTTTGGTCATCAGGGAAATGCAACTCAAAACAACTCTGAGATTCCATCTCAAACCCGTTAGAATGAGCTAAGATAAAACTCAAATGATAGCACATGCTGGCGAGGATGTGGAGAAAGAGGAACACCCCCACCCCCATTTCTGGTGGGAGTGCAAACTTTTACAACCACTTTGCAAATCAATCTGGAGATATCTTAGAAAACTGGGAATAGTTCTACCTCAAGACCCAGTCATACCCCTCTTGGATATATATCCAAAAGATTCGAAACAAACCCACAAGGACATTGCCTCAACAATGTTCATAGCAGCTGTATTTGTAATAGCCAGAAACTGGAAACAACCCAGATATCCTTCAACTGAAGAATGGATAAAAAACAAAACAAACAAAACAAAACAAAACAAAAAAACCTGTGGTACATTTATACAATGGAATACTACACACCTATCAGAAATGAGAAAATCATGCAATTCAAAACCAAATAGATCGATCTAGAAAAGCTCATCCTAAGTGAGCTGACTATATGTACCCTCTTATAAATGGATATTAACCATACATCACAGGATAACCATCTTGCAACCCACAGACCCAAATAGATAGGAACCTAGCATATCTATCCTATAAAAAATTTTACCCAGCAGTGAGTCATGGAATCTGCTACAGGTTAGTGGAACAGCACACCCTAGATGGTGTGCCATATCAAGCGCCAATACAAGTGGAAGCTCTTGGCCCTCACATGACTGAAGAACTGAGGGAGTATGATATGTGAGGGCCCATCTCATCTGAGGAGAAAGACACTACCCAGGAGAGGAATAATGGGGGGGGCAGGGAGGGGGAGAGGAAGGAGGGAGGGAAGGAAGAAGGGACCAGGAGGGGAGGAGAAAGGAAACTATGTCTTATAAGAGAAAACAAATTATACTTTTTTAGAAAAGAAATAATAAGCTTAAAAATATATAATAAAAATTTCAAACTATAATTTACCAAAGATATACTTGCCTTATTGGCATTAAAGGCAAAAATGGCCTTAATTTCAGATTGGAATGTTAGACTACAGGTTGCCACATAGCTTACACAAACTTGATAGCAGCTTAAAAGTTTTTTGGTTTTTTTGTTTTGTTTTGTTTTTTGTTTGTTTGGTTGGTTGGTTTTTTTAGATATAAAGAATATTTTTGTGGTTTGGCATTAAAAAGCAGGTAAGAGGTTTAAACTGCTGTAAATAAAGTAAGGTTACTACAGTCCAACCTGGTTTTCTAAACCACCAAGAGTTGAAAAAAATCGGAGATAAGGTAAAATAAATGAGAATACCTTATACCATGCCTTTAACTCCAGCAGAGACAGGAGGATCACTATAGAGTTAGTCGTCTTATAAATTCTAGAGTTACAAGGGACAGGGTGGTGATGGTACACACCTAATCCCATCATTTGAGAAGGATACACCCTTAATCCCAACACACTAGAGACAGAAAACTGCAGATCTCAGAGTTAAAGGCCACCCAGACACAAAGCAAACTCTAAACAGAGAAAAACTTTGATCCAGAGGTGGTGGTGCACATCTTTAATCCCATCAGTTGGGAAGCACATGCCTTTGATTCCAATACTTAGAATGCAGAGACAGGAACATAGGATTTGGAAGGATTTAAGTGTAAAAGCTACTCACAAAAGTCATGCTGAAATTCAAAGTGAATTGTCCTTTGAGACCTCAAACTATATACACTTAAAGGTTTGTTTAGTTCCAAAATATAAAAATAATTTATTTTTTAATCTCAATTGAAAGATAATATTTTTTATTGTCAAAAAACCTAATTTGCTCCAGGAAAAATATTACCTGCTCCCCACCCCACCAAAAAAAGTAGTGTCCCAGAGTTAGGATTAGGGCAGGGCTCTGTTCTGATCTTTCCAAGAGATTTAAAGTATCCAGCTAAGGAATCCAGGGACAATTGGACAACTGAAACCTCAGAAGAAAACAGACCAGACACCAACAGAGATAAGTAACCCAAACGATCCAGCCTCGCAGACTTCTCCAAAGCTGTTTCCTCAAAAAACTACAACCACAACAACTCAAAATCACTAAGATTGTTCAGCCTCACAGACTGCTCCAGCCAGAACTTCAGTAAAGCCCTGAAGTTCAGCTTCTGTCTACAAACTTCTGAGGACATTTAAATACCTGAGCACAAAAGGACTGAATATCAAATGGTTCTATTAATATGCTTAATCATTTTTCCATTCTTATTTGGGCTCCAAACAGGTTTACTATGTCCCATATCAGCAGGAAGTCATTTTAAGGGAGCAAAATTCCACCTCCAGAAGGTGGGGTGGGTGATTTTCCCCCCTTTGGCCCTTTGATGGGTTATAGATAATCTTGTTATTTAGGGAAAGAGATTACAAGCTGTTCAATGGTCTTGTTAAATAGGTTTTGGAGGATAGACCCAGGGATTTATCTCTTTTTTCTTTTCTGTATCCTTCTTTCTCTCCTCTGTAGGAGTGAAAAGACTTGAGAAAAAATGGGATATAGACATAATATAGGAATGATAAAGAAAAAAGGACAGACTATTGAATATGCTCTTATACCTTAGTATATTGATAAAAATTGAGATTATGTTTGGCTAAATTGGTATTGATCTCTGTATATTGATACAAAATTAAGATTATATTTGGCCACATTGGTAATGACCTTTGTATACTGAGACAAAATTAAGGTTAACTCTTTTTAAGATATTGTACCAAGGTAATGTTTAAAAATGAAATGTGAAGTTTTGGCCTTTTGTTAGCAACTCTCATAAACTGTTTAGGATAATTAAGAAATGCAAACTAATAGTCATTCAAGCATGTCATTTTCTTAGGTACTAGGGCAATCTATCACAGTTACATTCTAAGTTAATCAGAAATCAAGTTGCTAAGAGACAAACAACATTTGCTTATCCAAATATAAGCAGATAGATAGGTAGTCTTCAAAAACCTCAAGAGAACATCAGAATTTGGCATTCAAAGATTTTTTTTAACTTAAGATTTCTTTTGATATCGAGACATGTCAGTTCCTGACAACACCCTCTATTATACTCCAAGTAGAAGATGAGCATCAAAGAATCTCCAATTGGAGATGGTTGAATTAGTGGCAAGCCTATCTCTTGGCAAGAAAAATCCTTTGCTTCAACTGTAGGGAGAATGCTGTCCAAACAGGACAAAACTTGGAAGCAGGTAAGTTGACAGCCTAGCTCTGCCAAGACAGGGCAGGCAAGTCCCTCATAATTCCTGCTTTACAATCAATGCCTGTCAGAGAAATGGGGCCAAACGGCTGAAGATTGATGCTGTAATGTATGGAGAGTAAGTGGGAACTGTCCAGGCAGCCACTGGTATGTCATTTCTTAGTTTGGGAAGCTGTTGGCCCTGCACTTCCTGTATAATCAGATATATTTATCCCTCTCAGGTCTCTGATGTGGTTGAAGACTAGATAGCTAGAGTCTCATAGTTTAATTTTGAGTTGTTTAGGAACTAATAGGGTGTTCTGGATCTAAGAAGATGTTTTTAAAATTGTGATGTAAGTTAGGATGGAAGCTCAGTTGGATATAGAACTTTAAACTCATGGAGATGGTTAGATAGTAGAATGTTAAAGTCAGTTGCCAAATACATATGGACTGGACATTGGAAATGTATGCTAAGCCCTATAACTCTCATAATTGTGGCCTAATTATTTCTGTTGTTTTGTATGGTATTTGTTGTTATAAGAGAAAGAGCCATTTGTTGGACTGAAAGAGGAAGCTGGGGGGGGGGAGATATACCTTAAACTTAAAAAAAAAAAAAAGGAAAGGGATGGGATGGGATGGGGGAGTTGACAGGGAAGAGGGTGGAAGAGTGGGACTGGAGGGGGGAGTTCAGAGGGGATTGTGGTTGAGATGCTACTTGAAGAAATAAAATATAAATTAAAAAAAAACTCAAATGGCAGCACATGCTGGCAAGGTTGTGGAGAAAGGGGAACACTCATCCATTGCTGGTGGGAGTGCTAGCTTGTAAAACTACTATGGAAATCAGGCTGGTGATATCTTAGAAAATTTAGAATAACTCTACTAGAAGTCATTTCTTTTGCTGTTCTATAAGGTACTTCACATCCTAAGAGTCAACCACAATTCAAATTCATATGCTCTAAACCTACTCATATGCTAATTCAATTCTACTTAGGTGGCTTTTACATAATCCCTAAACAGGAACCTTGTTAAAGCCTTTGCACAGTACAGTCATTTCGACACTGCTGACATTCAGCTGATTGTGTGTATTATAAGTAATAACATAATAACAATAACATGTAAGGAAGGCACTTAGTTCTTTAAGCTTGCAAGAGCACTAAGCTTCAACCACAACAGAATTTTAATTCAGTATCAAGGGTGATGAGACAGCAGAGGAATCAAGAGTGATGAGATGAGGTGCATTTTCAGTTAGCCTATACTGAGGGGAAAAGCAATTCTTATTACACAAGCTCTCCTCTAGGAGACAACTAAATTAAGTAGGATAATGTAAGGTTCCTGGTGTTTTTACATAATGGAGGCTGATTTCTCAGTAGCTACATGAAGCTAAACCTTTTCCTGAAGGTAAAAGAATTTGAAAATGAGCCATAGTGTGTGTGTGTGTGTGTGTGTGTGTGTGTGTGTGTGTGTGTGTGTG
>CAJQZJ010001232.1:0-16991 GCA_907164525.1 Lophiomys imhausi
GTCCAGGCAGCCACAGGTATGTCATTTCTTAGTTTGGGAAGCTGCAGACCCTGTACTTCCTATAAAATCAGATATATTTATCCCTCTCAGGTCTCTGAGATGATTGAAGAACAGATAGATAAAATCTCATAATTAAATTTTGAGTTGTTTAGGAGTCAAGAGAGTGTTATACATCTAAGAAGATACTTTTAAAATTGTGTTGCAATTAGTATGAATGTTGAGTCAGATATAGAACTTTAAACTCATGGAGATGTTTAGATAGTAGAATGTTAAAGTCAGGTACCAAATACATATGGACTGGTCATTGGGAATGTATGTTAAGCCATATAACCCTCATAACTGTGGCCTAATTATCTTTGTTGTACTGTCATGTGTTTATTATTATAAGAGAAAGAGCCATTTGTTGGACTGAAAGGAGAAACTGTAGGGGGAAATAAGATATACCTTAAACTTAAAAGAAAAAAAAAAGGGAAGAGGATGGGGGGTTGAGGGTGGGAGGGTGGGACTGGAGGGGGAATAGGGAGGGGACTGCGATTGAGATGTAACTTGAAGAAATAAAAAATAAAGGAAAAAAAAAAAAGAAATGAAGGACTGATTTTGGTTCACCAGTTCACAATGGTGGAAAAGGAACCAGGAGAGCTTGATACAGCTTTGCCCATGTCATCTGCAACCAAGAGAAAGCCACAAATGCTTTGCTCAACTCACTTTCTTCTTTTGATACAGTCCAGGATCTCAGCCCAGGGAAAGGTACCACACACAGTGGGCGGGTCTTCCAACCTCAATAACCTATCAAGACAATCACTTACAGGCATGTGCAGAGGCTCATTTCCTAGGTGACTCCAAGTTTCATCAAACTGACAATTGAAATTAAGCACCACACTTATGTAAGCCCCTGCACTTACTTACCAGGCCAAGGTCACCTGATATGGTCATGAAGAGTTATATCACACCAGATTGGAGGGGCCACAGCACAACTGAGGCTGTGGCAATTTTATTGAGAGAAATCAGAATTTTTATTCCTTTATCAGAAACAGAATATGATGGTAGTTTCCAGGATCAAAATAGTTGTAGTGGCCAGGGTCCAATGACATTTGCAAGCTATACAGGGTACATAAGATTAATGTCTACGATCAATTGTCCTGTCAAGCTTCCTTGCCTCTTAAACTTACAAGGGAAACAAAGAGATGCTTCACTGCCTGAGGGAGTGCACCAGTCTCTCAAGACCTGGGATCCCCAGGAGCCATGGATTCTAACCTGAAAAACCTATCATGCATGCCTCTCAAGGCAGCTGGACCAAGCCAACTCCATGATTCCCTGCATACTTACTTTACGTATAAATGCTTATCATAATATTCATTTTACAAAGTACTCCTTTAAAATGCTGAATGTAACTGCTTCTACATGTACATTCTCTTTTAATTTTTAGGATTATAGCAATAGTTGAGTTTCTTTTTTTGCTAAAGCCCCAAATCGTATTTCAAATACTAATAGGACAACCCCCTTGAGTAGTCATATACAATTTAAGTACAACTGTAACATGATGGGAAAGGGCTCAAATAACGTTTTTGCTCAAAAAATTAAGTTCTAAGAACATGATTTTCTTTTCCTCTTTTTTCTTTAGTTTATTCTTTGAAAATGTCATGCATTTATTCATTGTATCTGAATCATATCCACCCTTCACTTCCCACTCTCCAACTCCTCACAGGCCTATCCCATAGCATCTGCCTTCCAACTTCATATTTTCCTTTATCATTTATTTTTAGGCCAGTAAGTCCAAGTAGTGTCACACTCCTAAAGAAAAGCCACTTTCCCTCCTTCAGCAGTCATCAGTTGCTGAAAAACTCCTCCCAGGGGTGGGGCCCTGGGAGTCCCTCGCCTGCTCCATGCTGGAGTTTCTAACTGGTTTGGTTCTGTCAATAGATCTTGTGTGCGTAATGACTGCTGTACTGGGTTCATGTGTGCAACAGTCCAGAAGACAGATTTTGTATCATCCCTCCACACTCTTACAGTCTTTCCTTCTTCAATGAAGTTCCCTGAGTTTGGGGATGGAGGTTGATAAAGATGCCCAGTTATAGCTGAGCACTCACAGTCCATTATTCTTGGCACTTTGAATAGCAATATGTCTCTGCATTAACTACTACTAACTGAACAATTAAAAAGCTTCTCTAACTAAAGTTGGGAGCAGCACCAATCTATATTTAGAAGGCATTTGATAACGTAGTCGTTTAGATAAGCAACACCATCAACACTTCTACCATAAGAATTATGACTTACCTAGGCCATGAGTTTTGAACATGTTTACAGTATTATGCATGAATTTACGCCTATGGAGAAGACCTCAGATCCAATCAAGAGAATGGTTGATTAATCTCATAAGCAGTCACGATTGGACATATCTTTCTGGCAGGTCAGTATTGTGTCAAGTAGGGTCCATGCTGGATAAGATCACTGATGTTTTTTCTCTCCCATCAGCTTTCACAGAACCTTCCAGAAATATGAAATCCAGCCATCAGGGAGATTCTAGGTCCATCTGATTGAGTTTTCTGTGTCTTGCAACTAAAGTATGTGGTGTCTTCAGCAATAGGGTCTTACCATATAGTTATAGTGGGTAACTAAGAGCAATGCAATAGCAATAGCAATTGTTTTGGGTACCTCAGGGGCCCTACTCAATGATAACTCAAAGTAAAACTTTAATATTTTTACATTTATTTAGTGTGTGTGTGCACATATATACATGTATGTCAAAGCTCACACTTGAAGGTCAGAAGACAATTTATGGGAGCCAGGTTTCTTCTTCTAGCATGTTATTCCAGGGACCAAAATTAAGGCATCATGCCTGAACTCAAGTACCTCTTCTTCTTGAACTACCCCACTGACTCTCCTGAAGATCATTTTCTTAAGTGTACTATAAGGAAATGATAATTGAATTTTCTGTCTCTTATTTCTCTAAACCCAACCCTGTCACATTTCTTAATAGCCAGGGATGAAAGTGTTGACCAAATTTTCCAATATAAGATAGATGCTAACTATACACAAAAGAACTCCCCATTCTTCATTAATAGTCTTTTTTATCCACAAATTATCTGCCAAAGTTGAGAAATTCTTAAATTTCATATAAACTTTAAGTTTCTGGAATTTATTCTTTTCTTTTTTTTTAATTGATTTATTTATTGCTTCAGGTTACATCTCCATCATAGTGTCCTATTTCCAACCTTCCTAGTCCCACCCTCCCACCCTCTACCCCCTAACCCTTCCATCCCACTCCTCTGGAGTGGAGTGTCCCTACATAAAAGTCCCCCACCCTAGTTCAGCAGTCATATGAGGGCCAAGAGCCTCCTCATACACTGGGGGCCTACAAGGCAGCACCACCAGGGAAAAGTGTTTCATTGACAGGGAGAGAAAACAAAAAACAAACAAAACAAAGTCTGTGTCCATGTTCCCTTTGGTACGTTGGTTGTAGTATAGATATCCTGTACTATATAGCTAAAATCCGACTATGAGTGAATAGATGCCATGTGCATCCTTCTGAGTCTGGGTTAGCTCACTCAGGATGAGCTTCTCTAGTTCCATCCATTTGGCTGCAAATTGCATAATTTCATTGTTTCTGATAGCTGAATAATATTCCATTGTGCAGATGTACCACAGTTTTTTAATCCATTCTTTGGTTGAGGGACATCTGGGTTGTTTCCAGTTTCTAGCTATTACAAATAAGGCTGCTATGAACATAGATGAGGGAACTTCCTTATGATTCGGTGAGGAGTCATTTGGATGTATACCCAGAAGTGGTATGGCTGGGTCCCAAGGTAGAGCTATTCCAAGTTTTCTAAGATATCACCAGACTGACCTCCATAGTGGTTGCACAAGCCCGTACTCCCACCAGCAAGGGAGGAGGGTTCCCCTTTCTCCACACCCTTGCCAGCATGTGCTGTCATTTGAGCTTTTGATCTTAGCCATTCTGACAGGTGTGAGATGGAATCTCAGAGTCTTGAGTTGCATTTCTCTGATGATTAAGCGTGTTGAGCATTTCCTCAAGTGTCTCTCAGGCATTAGGAATTCCTCCTCTGTTTAGCTCTCTTCCCAATTTTTGATTGGATTATTTGGTTTCTTGGCATTTAATTTCTTGAGTTTTTTGTAAATTTTGGATATTAGCCCTCTGTCAGATGTGAGGTTGGTGAAAATTTTTTCCCAATCTGTAGGCTGCAGTTTTGTTCGAATGACAGTGTCTTTTGCCTTACAGAAGCTTTTCAGTTTCATGAGGTCCCATTTATTGATTGTTGGTCTTAGGTCCTGAGCTGTTGGTTGAAACCGAACTTTTTAAAATTATTATTATTTATTTATTAACAATATTCACCCTTAACAAATACCAACAATTTCTTAACCATTAATCCTATAAATTCCTACAATCCCTTTAACCTATCCACTAAACCTATTGATAACTATTTTCCTAACATTTTAGAAGGATACAGTCTCTGGGGCAGTCCTCAGTCGTCAGGAACACAGTCTCTGTGGTAGACCCGAAAGGCACTCAGCAGTCCTTTTTCTGGAATACCTCAGATGCAGGTTCGTCAGGGTAAATTGATTATTGCAGTCTCACCTTAAATAAGACTCAATGCTTTCTTTTCTCTGGGAGACCACATCAGCAACTCTGCTCAGTCCTTAAAGCCAGCTACAGTTTGGACAGATCAAACCCCTCTAGGCAAAAGCTGAGCCACAGGGTTTAGTCCTTGGCATTTTTCTGTCTTGCCGAGGAGGCTTTTTAGCTCACCAGCTTCTTTCTGCCTCAGGGAAATCCCACCATCAGTTCAACAGCACTTTCTCCAGCAGGACTCTCTGAGCTCTCTTGCATGGGAGGCATCTGGCTCCATCCTTAAATAGGAACTCTCCTTGTTCCACCTGTTTCAGCTTAATTTGGTCTTTGCCCACTTAGCAGCTGAAAACAATGCCAAACCAGACACTGTTTTTTAGTCCATTAAGTCTTTCCTGTTTTTCCTGACTTCAACCTTGTTTTTCAGTCCATTAAGTCTACTGTTTGTTTCCTGTTTTCACCTGACTTCATCCTTGTTTTTCCACAAGCTGATAAGCTAATCGCTCACAGCCAAGTTGATCTTCATACCCCAAATTAAGAGACTATATCAGAAACCCCTATATATTTTCTAAATCTATTTAATTATTCTAACTCCCTAAAGTTGGTGTTCTGTTCAGGAAGTTGTTACCTGTGCCAATGATTTCGAGGGTTTTCCCCACTTTCTCTTCTAGTAGATTTAGTGTGACCGGCCTTATGTAAAGGTCTTTGATCCACTTGGACTTAAGTTTTGTACAAGGTGATAAGTATGGGTCTAATTTCATTCTTTTACAAGTGGACATCCAGTTGGACCAGCACCATTTGTTGAAGATGCTGTCCTTTTTCCATTGTGCAGTTTTGGCTTCTTTGTCAAAAATTAGGTGACCATAGGTGTGTGGGTTTGTTTCTGGGTCTTCAATTCGATTCCATTGATCCACTGATCTGTTTCTATACCAGTACCATGCTGTTTTTATTACTATTGCTCTGTAGTTCAGCTTGAAATCTGGGATGGTGATACCCCCCAGATTTTTTTTTTTTTATTGTACAGGATTAATAGCTATTCTGGGTTTTTTGGTGTTGCATATGAAATTGAGAATAGCTTTTTCCAGATCTATAAAGAATTGTGTTGGTATTTTGATAGAAATTGCATTGAATCTGTATATTGCTTTTGGTAGGATGGCCATTTTTATTATGTTGATCTTACCTATTCTTGAGCATGGGAGATCTTTCCATCTTCTGATGGTCTCTTCAATTTCTTTCTTTAAGAGTTTGAAGTTCTTGTTGTACAGGTTCTTTACTTGCTTGGTTAGAGTTACCTCCAGGTATTTTATATTGTTTGTGGCTATTGTGAAGGGATTTGTTTCCCTGATTTCTTTCTAAGACCATTTATTTGTTGTATAAAGGAGGGCTTCTGATTTTTTTTTAAATTAATTTTGTATCCCACCACCTTGCTGAATGTGTTTATCAGCTGTAAGAGTTCTCTGGTGGAATTTTTGGGGTCACTTATGTATACTATCATATTGTCTGTAAATAGGGATAATTTGACTTCTTCATTTCCAACTTGTACCCCCTTGATCTCCTTTAGTTGTCTTATTTCTCTAGCAAGAACTTCAAGTATTATATTGAAGAGATATGGTGAAAGTGGGCATCCTTGCCTTCTCCCTGAGTTTAGAGGAAATGCTTCAAGTTTCTCTCCATTTAATTTGATGTTGGCTATTGGCTTGCTGTATATCACCTTTATTATTTCTAGGTATGGTCCTTGCATGCCCGTTCTCTCCAGAACTTTTAGCATGAAGTGGTGTTGGATTTTGTCAAATGCTTTTTCCGCACCTAGCAAGATAATCATGTGGTTTTTTTCTTTCATCTTATTTATATGGTGAATTATGTTGATAGACTTTCATATGTTGAACCATCCCTGCATTCCTGGGATGAAGCCTACTTGATCATGGTGTATGATACTTTTGATGTGTTCTTAGATTCGGTTTGGTAGTATTTTATTAAGTATTTTTGCATCTATGTTCATGAGGGAGATTGGTTTGAATTTCCCTTTCTTTGTTGGTTTAGGAATCAGGGTGACTGTGGCCTCATAGAATGAGTTTGGCAGTGCTCCTCTGATTCTATTTTGTGGAAGAGTTTGAAGAGTATTGTTATTACCTCTTCTTTGAAGGTCTGGTAGAATTCTCTGCTGAAACCATCTGGCCCTGGGCTTTTTTTGCTTGAGAGATTTTTAATGACTCTTTCTATTTCCTTAGGGGATATAGTGCTGTTTAATCTGTTAACCTGATCTTGATTTAGCTTCAGTAGGTGGAATCTATCAAGAAAATTGTCCATTTCGTTTAAGTTTTTGTATTTGGTGGAGTATAGATTTTTAAAGTAGGACCTAAATATTCTCTGAATTTCCTCAATGTCTGTTGTTATTTCTCCCTTTTCATTTCTGATTTTGTTGATTTGTGTTTTTCCCTCAGGCTTTTAGTTAATTTGGCTAAGGGGTTTGTCTATTTTGTTGATTTTCTCAAAGAACTAACTCTTGGTTTCATTGATTCTATCATTCTTTTTGTTTCTAAATTATTGATTTCAGCCCTAAGTTTGATGATCTCCTGACTTCTGCTACTCTTGGGAGTGTTTGTTTCTTTTTTTTTCCAATTCACCCAGCTTAGCTGTTAGTTCACTAATATGAGCTGTCACAATTTTCTTTTTGAAGGCACTTAGTGCTATGAACTTTCTTCGTAGCACAGCTTTCATTGTGTCCCATAGGTTTGGATATGTTGTGCCTTCATTTTCATTGGATTTTAAGAAGTCTTTGATTTCCTTCTTTATTTCTTCCCTGACCTAGTAGTCATCCAGTAAAGAGTTGTTCAGTTTCCATGTGTGTGTAGGCTTTCTGTTGATTCTGTTGCTGTTGAAGTCCAGCTTTATTCCATGGTGGTCTGATAAGATACAAGGGGTTATTTCAATTTTTTTGTATCTGTTGAGTCTATCTTTGTGTCTGACTATATGGTAGATTTTGGAGAAGGTTCCGTGCGGTGCTGAGAAGAAGGTGTATTCTTTTGTGTTTGGGTGAAACATTCTGTAGATATCTGTTAGGTCCATTTGGTTCATGAGCTCTGTTAGACTCATTTCTCTGTTTGTTTCTGTCTTGATGATCTGTCCAATATTGTGAGTGGGGTGTTGAAGTCTCCCATTACTAATTTGTGGGGATAGATGTGCAATTTAAGTTTTAGAAGAGTTTCTTTTACAAATCTAGGTGCCTTTGTATTTGTGGCATAGAATGTTCAATATTGAGATGTCCTCTTGATGAATATTTCCTTTAACCAGTATGTAATGCCCTTCTCTGTCTTTTTTTTTATTAACTTCAGTTGGAAGTCTATTTTGCTTGATATCAGGGTGACTACTCCAGCTTGCTTCCTGGGTCCGTGAGCTTGGAAACCTCTCCCAGCTCTTTACCCTGAGATAGTGTCTATTTTTGTTAGTGAGATGTATTTTTTGTATGCAGCAAACTGATGGGTCTTGTTTAGGGATCCAATCTGTGCGACTGTGTTTCTATTTTTATTGAGGAGTTGAGTCCATTGATGCTGATGGATATTAGTGACCATAGGTTATTATTTCCCATTATTTTGGTATAGGTGGTGATCCTGTGTTTTTTTTTTTTTTTGGTTTGGTTGCTGTGGAGTTTTCTATTTCCTCTGTTTTCTTAGGTGTAGTTATCTTCTCTGGGTTGGAATTTTCCTTCTAGGATTTTCTGTAGGGCTGGATTTATGGATAGATATTGTTTAAATTTGATTTTGTCATGGAATATCTTCTTTTCTCCATCTATGTTTATAGAGAGTTTTGCTGGGTATAGTAGTCTGGCTGGGCACCCATGTTCTCTCAGAGCTTGTAGGACATCTGTCCAGGCCCTTCTAGCTTTTAGAGTTTCTGAGGGGAAGTCAGGTGTAATTCTGATGGGTCTGCCATTATACATTACTTGACCTTTTTTTCTTATAGCTTTTAATATTCTTTCTTTGTTCTGTACATTTGGAATTTCAATTATTTTGTGGCAAGAGGTTTTTCTTTTCTGATCTACTCTGTTTGGTGTTCTGTAAACCTCTTGGATTTTTATTGGCATCTCTTTCTTTAGGTTTGGGAAGTTTTCTTCTATGATTTTTTTTTTTTTGAAGATGTTTCCTGGACCTTGGAGTCAGGAGTCTTTTCTTTCCTCTATGCCTATAATTTTCAGGTTCCATCTTTTCATTGAGTCCTTGATTTCTTGGATGTTATGGGTGAGGACTTTTTTTTAGCTTTCTAATTTTCATTGGATATTGTACTGATTTCTTCCATCCAATCTTCCATGCCTGAGATCCTGTCTGCCATCTCTTGTATCCTATTTTTGACACTCATGTCTGCAGTTCCTGTTCTCTTCCCTTGATTCTCTACTTCCACTCTTAACTCTGACAGTGTTTTCTTTATTGCTTCCATTTCCATTTTCATGTTTTGAAAGATTTTATTCTTTTTGTACATTTCCTGCTCCAATTTGCTTGTCTTTGCCTGGAAATCTTTCATATCTTTTAAATCTTTCATTGCCTTATCTCTTTCCTGTTCAAGTGTAGCCACTTTGGCTTGGAGCTCTCTAATGGTATTATCCATTGCTTTCGCTTGTAAAATTGTGGACTCTTTGAATTCCTTCATAGATTTAAATTCTTCTTGAAAGGACTCTATCACTTTCCATAATGTAGAATTGTTGTCATTTTTTATGTTTCAGCTGTGGTGAAGTTGTCAGGGCTTGCTGTACTATCATAGTTGCATTTTGTTGGGGTCATATTTCCCTGACTTTTGTTGGTTCTGTTTTTTTTTTTTTTTTTTTTTTTTTGCCTGTCCTTTGCCATTTGGATCTTCTTAGCTGTTTGTTCCTGTTACCTTCTGGGCGTGTTGCCAAAGGGGGCGCTTTGGTGTAGCAGTCATATTGCTTGGTGATCTGTCACTTTCTACTGGCCAGATGGGGCCTTATGTGAAGGTTCTCAGTGTGTCTCCCAGAGCTCACCCTTTCCTGTTTTGTCCCAATTGGGGACTCAGGTGAGGGTTTGTGTTGGGATGTGTTCCTGGGATCCAGCTGGTTTTCGTATAGATGACAGTGCAGGTTGGTAGGCTGCAGACTGTTGGGTGGGGTTGTAGCTCCTCTGCAGCTTACGTGTCAGGACCGTGTTTGTGGGCCTCCCCAGCTGCTCTCAGGGGGTTCTCAGTGTCAATGTGCATCTAATAGCCAGAAGCACTATGAGCTGGTGCAGCCCACTCCCAGGCAATGAGGAATGACCCAGGATTGTTTCACTCCTCACAAGTCAGAGCTCTCTATATTGCACACTGAGTATTCAGCCTTCAACAGCTCTGCTGGTATAGTCCTGTGTGTCCAGGCACAGATTCTGTGGACTCTGGAGGCACCAAGTTTGGGGGTTGAGACTGCCTGCTGGTGTCTTGAAAGGGCCTGATGCCATGCCCTTTAGGTGAGTCACTCAGCAGGCCAAAACCTCACTGTTCCAGGGGTGGAACTATATATGCTTAAGCTCTGATTTCCCACCGGAAGGGCCAGCACTAGCAAAAGAGTTTAATATTAACCCCCCAATTTGCCCAGGGCTTGGACCCTGTGGAGAATAAATCTGCCTTCCAACTTGGCTGCCTGCCTTTCTGCCACTCTTGCAGCTCCACCTATGCCTGTAAGGAGCTGTCTTTCGATACTGGTAATTGGGGCCACTGTCTTCCAAGTTCCAATACACTGCAGTGGAGCTGCAGCGTAACTTGCTGCTGTAAGTGTATCCTGCTGCTCAGTCCAGCTGCAGTGTTCTTCCCAGTGACCATAAATCCAATAGAGGGGCCTGTATGTATGTCCAACACCCCTCTGGGGAAGCACCAATATGCTTACGCTTTCCAAAATGTCGCAGGCTAGCTGGGCACTGTGCTGTCCTGCTGTGCAGTCCTGCTGCTGTGGCTTCACTAAGAGGGTATCCAGCTCCCACAGGTCTGCAACCCTTTGCTAAATAGCTGGGATGCCTGCATGGAATCTGGGGGCCCAGGAGGCTGGTGAGTAACCTTGTCGGGTTCGGATCAGCTCGCTGGGTATTTGAGTGGCTCTTACCTTGTCCCTCTCCTGGTGACGATTCCCGATTCCCCGGATTCAGCGACCTCCATTGGTCTGTTTTGCTGAGTGTCCGAGAGAGGGGAAGCGAGTCCTGCCCAGGGACTTTTAATGGTCCCTGGTTAGCTGGGTGAAACCCAGAAGGTTCGAGTCACTCAGCGTCTTATAACTCTGTGGCTTTATGGCTGTTTTCGCCGAGTTCAAAATCTGTCCCCGTGGGCCACTGCCATCTTGGATCCTCATTTATTCTTTTCTTTAACTGTTTTTTTTTTTTTTTTTTTACATGTTTTGGATATGGATATTAGCAATGTCAACTGGGAATCTGGGAACATATGAAGAAAATTTAGCTTTCACTGAGCTAGGATATTGATGTTGGCAGTGTCCCAAAGGCAAAGAGACTGGGTGCCTTGTAAAGCATATGATTGTTCAGACTAAAAAAAAAAAATCATTCTGACCAAAATGCCAATATTTTGTTAACATTGATATATAGTTGCATTGCTAGAAGGTAGGTTTAGGAGTGACAACCCAACTTTTAGTGGCTTTATAGTCATTCACTTGCTAACATCTGCAGGCCTTGGTATTCCTGAATACAAAATGAAACAGTGATTTCAAAGGTAGAGCATTCAGTTATGCCCATCACAAATAAAATGTTCAGTAATCACAGCTACTCTTAATATTTCTAAAATGAATTGTTTTCAATTTATTCAGCTATATTCCATTTTAAAAAGCCTTTCCACAAGCAATTTCTAGTGATATTAAATGATAAAAAATGAAAATTACCACTTGACTTTTTTTTTTTTTTAAGAAAAAAATGTTTTCTCCTTCTACAAGCAATTGCTGAACCACGAAGGTAAAGACTGTGATTTCTAGAATGTTTCTCTGTGTTTGCCTTCTGGCTCAGTCAGGTCTCCTTTGCTTCTTATCCCAGCCTCTGTCTTCCATCTGCATGTCTCCATCCTCTGACTGTATTTAACACCACAAACATCACTGATCAAGCTTTTCACACAGTTCATGAAAATATAGCCACTTGGCATTTATGAAGTTGATGAAATTCAAGATTTCAGCATTTTAAAAATATTTTTGTTTATTTTTCCTTTGATTATAAACAAAGACTCCTGCATGAACTGAGATAATAAAATATAATCACCTGTGTATGGGCTTCAAAGGGCTTGAGGCCACATTTTATAGCCAATTTGATGTTCCAAGGTGACTATGTCTTTTTTTTTTTTTTTTTTTTTTTTTACAGAATTTGACAAAAGCACAGGACTGGATTATCTGATTTCAATATGAGCATATGCTAATTATTTGATTTTATTGAATATAAGTGTCCTCTTCTAACAAAGAGAAATAATCCACTAAGATTCTTTTGGCTTTAAAATCTATAGCATCTTTTAAAAATATAACATGCAAGTAACTATCTGGCATTCATTAGATATAAAATATATGAACAATTATGTACATTGTTTTAAAGCCAGGATCTTACACTAAAATCCAAACTTACCTGAAACTCACTATTTCAGATTGACCTCAAACTCTTGGCAATTCTTGGTTGAAGCTTCCCAAGTGATGGAATTGCAAACATGAGTTATCAGCCCTGTCTCACTGTTACACACATGTATACATGTCTTGCAAAATATGAGTACTTTAGAATGCATACTCAGATGAATATCAAAATACATATAAATGCAAATATAAAAGTGCAATATGTAGATGATAAAAAACATGTATTTTATCTTTTATTTATATACAAATATATTTCCTTTTTTTTAACGGTAGACTGTTAAAGACTTTTAGAAAACAGTATTGAGGCTGGAGAGATGGATAAGTATTTCACAATACATGCTGTTCCTCCAGAGCCTGGAAACACATTTTTTTGCTCCCACAACAAGGCTCCTATAACTCCTGTCTAGTGGAGCCAACATCCACCTTTGTGCACAAGGTTCTGTATGCAGCTAGTACACAGCAACTGGGGCAAACACAACTGACACATTAAAATAATAAAAAAATAAATGAATGGCTAAATAAATATTTTAAAAATTCAGT
This sequence comes from Lophiomys imhausi, assembly GCA_907164525.1. Lineage (NCBI taxonomy): Eukaryota > Metazoa > Chordata > Mammalia > Rodentia > Muridae > Lophiomys > Lophiomys imhausi. The sequence goes on from CAJQZJ010001232.1 coordinate 12,708, forward strand.
GTCCTTGCTCCAATTTAAAAATCTTTTAAAAAATTGGTGAATCATCACTTAATACTGCTTATGAATTGTATATTTCAGTAGAATCCAAAAGTCTGGTTTCTGTTATGGCACTATAACACAATTACGACCAAATGACCACACTATCTTCCTCATTGTTCTTATTGAGTCTTTTTCTATGATCATCACCCCCCCTTTTTCATCTCTGAACATCTAAAGCCATAAGTTTAACTTTAAATCTAAGAGGAATCCTTGAAACAAGATGGTCAGAGGATAGTTGCTTTTAGAAGGGGGTTCCAAGTTTTAAAATGCAATGTGAAGTTTTGGCCCATTTCAAACTGTCACAACTTGTTTAGGATAATTAAGAAATGCAAACTAATAGTCATTCAAACATGTCATTTGGTTAGGTACCAACATAGTTTATCACAGATTCACTGGAAATCAAGTTGCTAAAAGACAAGCAACATTTGCTTATCCAAATATATAGAGATAGAAAGGTAAGCTTCAAAAACCTCAAGAGATCTGTAGAAATGGCATTCAAAGATGTTTTCCTTACTTTAGATTTTTTGATATTGAGACATGTCAGCTCCTGACAGCACTCCCCATTCTACTCTAAGTAGGGGATGAGCATCAAATAATCTCCTTTTGGAGATGTTTGCATTAGTGGCAAGCTTGTCACTGGGGAAGAAAAATTTCTTGCTTCAACTGTAGACAGAATGCTGTCCAAAAGGACAAAACTTGGAAACAGGTAAGTCGACAGCCTAGCTCTGCCAATACAGGGTAAGCAAGTCCTTCATAATTCCTGATTTACAATTAATGTATGTTAGAGATACTGGGCCAAGAGGCTGAAGATAGATGTTCCAATGTTATATTATCCTTCTCAGTTCTCTGATGTAGTTGAAGACTAGATAGTTATAGTTTCACAGTTAAATTTTAAGTTGTTTAGAAATTTAAAATATGTTCTAGGTTAATGAAGATGCTTTTAAGTTGGTAATGCAAGTTAGGATGAAAACTGAGTTAGGTATATAACTTTAAACTCATAAAGAGAGATAGATAATAGAATATTAATATTAGTTGCCAATTATGTATGGACTGGACATTGGGAATGTATGTTATACCTTACAATTTTCATAATTATGGCCTAATTATTCAAAAAATTAATTATGAGTTCTGGGAGAAGGGGGAGATGGTGGGAGGGTGTGTCCAGGAGGGGTGGAGGGAGGGCACTGTGATGGAAATGTAACTTAAAGTGATAATTACACAGTAAAAAAAAAGAAGGTGGTTCCACTCATTTATGAAATTATGTGCAGCAAATGAAACACACCTTGTACCATATTTGTGTTTCTATATCACATTTAAAAGATGTCATTACATAACACAGCACAATATTTTTATTAATATATATCTAGACATAGATGTTTTGTTAATTGCCATATTTTTCCTTATTCTAACCAAAAAGCAACATTATCTGTCATTCCTTTTCTATATTATTCATTCAAATAAGATACAGAATATCTTTTTTATATCTTTGATCAGAAACAATGGGTTATTATTACCCTCAATTACTTCCATGTGTCTTTAAGTTCAAAATGTCTCTGTAATTACTTTCACTTGAAATTTCTCTGGTAAAGCTTAGCAGCTAAATGTGAATGATTTTTAAATGAAGACATTTGGCCTGGGCTGAAAACTGACTTATTTATAACTAATCAGTGAGCAGGTAAAAATATTTTAGTTTTGGAAAGTTTAAATATTTCAAATAGCATGGCCACTTCTTTTTATTCACTCACTTATGATTTGAGAACTCAATCCTAAAATAAGTTGTTTGGAAATGGTTGATTCTGTATAACAGGTTGTTACCATAGAAATTATGTTGATTTTAAAATAATTGATATAAAATTTGAAATGAACTATTTAGTTGGGTTTGCACAGAGTTTCCTCAGATATTAATAACTTAAAATTTTGCTTCCTTGTAACAGATATTATGAAGCCACCTTACATTGAAATGAGGCTTAAGTTTCCTGGTACTGCAAGGTCATAGGGCTCAAAAGAGTCATGAGACCATTTTGGGAGGACAAACTCACAGATAGCAACTAAAAGCTCTGCCTAATGCCATAGCATAGCCATTGGATACAATGACTATTTCCCATAGAATCTGTTTCAATTGAAACAAATATATTGATCGACATGTGCATGACCTCTTGTTCTTCCAGCTCATCAAAATGCCTTGCTTGCTGTCCTAATTGTCCTTTGAAGACAACTATCATGACTGCACAAGCTCCAGACTCATTTTTCACATGGTATCTAATAGAACTAATTTTTCTTTTAAAAGAAGTTTATTATAAAGTACACAGTCCCTACATTAATTACCCAAAAACATTATTTGCACATGTGTACTAAACAAATTGGAGTTTTAAAAATGTTTAATTGCTCTTGTCTTTATTACTTGGTTTGGCTTGCATAGAAATCTAATTGTAGTTGTGACAGATTGGCAAAGTTATGCACTTGCAAATGACTGAGTCTTATGCATAAAAATTTATATTACCTGTAGACATTACATGCCACTACTAATATCTTTACTAATTTTACCAATAGATGAGTGTATTACCTATAAATCAAGTATCAGTTTTTATTACTCTGTTTATTTTATTGAAGATGAATTTTAGAAGAACTACTTTGTGTGTCTATATCTGAAGAGAGGGAAATATAGACGAATTGTTTCAAAAGAGAGGTGAAGGATCATAACATGAAACCAGAAGTAAATTATGACTGTTTTCTCTTTTTTTTTTCAGTTTTTTTGTTCGTCTTTTCTTTTTTTTTTTTCTTTTTAAAAAATATTTATTTATGACTTCAGGTTACATCTCCATCGCAGTGTCCTCTTTCCACTCCTCACAGTCCCGTACTCCCACCCTCTACCCCCATCCCTTCCATCCCACTCCTCTGGAGTGGAGTGTCCCTACATAACAGTCCCCCACCCCATTTCAGCAATCATATGAGGCCCGACAGCCTCCTCATACACTGGGCCCTACAAGGCAGTACCACTAGGGACCGTGTCTCAATGACAGGAAAAAAAGTTCCTGTTCTCTTTGGTGCATTCAATGTAGTATAGTTATCCTGAACTATATGGCTAAAAACCTATTATAAGTAAGTAGATGCCATGTGCATCCTTCTGAGTGTGGGTTAGCTCACACAGGATGAGCTTCTCTAGTTCCATCCATTTGGCTGTAAATTGCATAATTTCATTGTTTCTGATAGCTGAGTAGTATTCCATTGTGTAGATGTACCATAGTTTTTTAATCCATTCTTCAGTTGAGGGACATCTGGGTTTTTTTCCAATTTCTAGGCTGCTATGAACATAGATGAGGAAACTTCCTTGTGATTCGGTGAGGAATCATTTGGATGTATACCCAGAAGTGGTTTGGCTGGGTCCCGAGGCGGAGCTATTCCAACTTTTCTAAGATATCGCCAGACTGACCTCCATAGTGGTTGCACAAGCCTGCACTCCCACGGAGGAGAGTTCCCCTTTCTCCACACCCTCGCTACCATGTGCTGTCATTTGAGCTTTTGATCTTAGCCATTCTGACAGGTGTGAGATGGAATCTCAGAGTCGTCTTGAGTTGCATTTCTCTGATGACTAAAGATACTGAGCATTTCTTCAAGTGTCTCTCAGCCATTAGGGATTCTTCCTTTGTGAATTCTCTGTTTAGCTCTGTTTCTCATTTTTTCCTTTATTTTTTATTTCTTCAAGTTACAACTCAATCACAGTCCTTTCCCTATTCCCCTCCAGTCCCACCCTCCCACCCTCAACCCCCTATCCTCTTCCCTTTTTTTTTTCTTTTAAGTTTAAGGTATATCTTATTTCCCCCTACAGTTTCCCCTTTCAGTCCAAGAAATGGCTCTTTCTCTTATAATAATAAATACAATACAGTACAACAGAGGTAATTGGCCACAGTTATGAGGGTTATAGTTTAACGTACATTCCCAATGACCAGTCCATATGTATTTGGTACCTGACTTTAACATTCTACTATCTAAACATCTCCATGAGTTTAAAGGTCTATATCTGACTCAACATTCATACTAACTTGCAACACAATTTTAAAAGTATCTTCTTAGATCTACAACACTCTCTTGACTCCTAAACAACTCAAAATTAAATTATGAGACTCTAGCTATCTGTTCTTCAACCACCTCAGAGACCTGAGAGGGATAAATATATATGATTTTATAGGAAGAACAAGGCCTGCAGCTTCCCAAACTAAGAAATGACATACCTGTGGCTGCCTGGAC
>CAJQZJ010001232.1:39138-55929 GCA_907164525.1 Lophiomys imhausi
CACACACACACACACACACACACACACACACACACACACACACACACGCATGCACGCACTCACACACACCCATACTCAAAATCACACAAATGTGTAATTTTTCTAAAGCCAAACTAATGTCTCTGTTGGTCCATGGCCAGAAGCCTTGTTCTTCTCCCTTCCCTCGGAGGTAATGCTCATCCTGTAGGACACCCTGCCCCCTCTGCATGCTCACTGCAAGCACACAGTGGCCAGGACCCCTTGCTCCTTCTGTCCTCCATTGCTTGGTAATTGCATTCTCTGCCTCCCAGTGTCATGCTAATGCAAGCTCCTGGCACAGCTGCCCAGATTAAATTAGAACACAAACCAGCAGGCTGACTAATTATATTTTCTAGGTTAGAATTGTCTTCTCCTACCTTTGGGGTACTGGTCCAATAAAGAGTAAATGAGCAGTGCCAATATTTGCTGAGGATATTTGACTTTTTGCCTGGGCAGTTTTGTCTTCCCAGTCAACTTGGGCCCCTTGAATTAGATTAGGACAAGATGAGAGAGTATAGTTTTACTCCAAAGACCTCCACACTCCTGCTGGTGGTCAGCTCAGTAGAGCCAAAGGAAGGATGATGGGGGACTTTTCCTTAAAATTAAGCCTCTACCACCACCCCCACATGTCTGTCTTTTCTTGCCAAGTACAGTCTTTCTGTAATATGCATGTGCCCCTTCTCCTGAAGTAATTACTGCTGAAATTGTGTGCTCTCTTCCTCAGTACCAGGGACTGGGTTTAGAGCCTTGCCCTTATGGAGAAGGTGCTCTACTGCTGAGGCACATTCTTTACACTTATTTAATTTTATTTGGAGATAGGGTCTTATTGGATTGCCCAGGCTAGTTCTGAATGCTTTCTGTAGTGAGTGCAGGCTTTGAATTCTGATACTCCAGCCTCAGCTTCCCTAGTAGCTGGGATTACAGGTATATGCCACCAAGCCTTGGGAAATACTTTTGACTTCTGTCTCACATGAAAAAAAAGTTACTGTCCTTATAAAGCATTTTCAGAAATTGCTTTAAAGCTTATGCCTTTTCTTACTTATGGCTGGAAAATAATAGTTTTCTTTTTTCATAATGACAGTTTATTTCCTTTTTAAGATTAATCTTTAATTAAGAAAAATTATTTGTCAATATTTATCACACTAATATTTATCTCATACGCTTATGCTATGGTATCTAACAAGAAGACAGAAAATGTAAAGTCATAATTCTTGTTTTGAAAGCCATAGCCATTAGGTATAGTGGTATAAGCATTTGGGAGGAAAAGACAGGAGAATCAGGCCATCTTTGCCTGTATATCTGGTTCAAGGCCAGCCTGGACTACATGACACTGTCTCACAAGAACAAAAACACAGAAGTCAGGCTTTGCATATGTGAAATAAGTATGGGCATGTGAGCAGAAATCAGGAAATACACGTAGAATGCCCTGTACGCAGAAGAGGTGTGCTTATCGACGAGGGACATTTAAGTACATTTTTGAAAATCATTCAGAAGGCTAATAAAATAAGAATAGAAAATCTAGACCAGAAGAATAAAGACAGAGGCATGAAAGGCATAAAAATTTCATGGTTTACAAGAATGGAGAGTATGAGGGAACTATCCAGAGGTGAGGGTGGTTTTGATATTTAGGTTTTGAGAATTTCATACAATATTTATTGATCATAGTCTTACTCCTTCCCCAGCTCCTCTCAGATACTTCTCCACTCTTATATGTACTCAACTTCATGTTTTTCTCTTTCTTTATATAAATAAATAACAATAAACAAAATATATAAAAAGAACAGAAAGTACATATATAAAATGAATAATAACAACAACAACAAATCCATGAACCGGTCAACTCCTGAATACAGAGCCTGCCCTGGATTGTGGTTGATATGCCCAGTGTTGCTCCATTGAAGAAAATTGATTTTCCCCGTCAGAATGTATAAGTTGCAATTACTTCTTGGCTAGGGGTAGGACAGAGATGAGTTTTGAGAACTAGAGTGATGCTTTATTTATAGAGCTTTATGGACCTAAACTTCTTAGCTGAGGAGACAGGTCTTTTCCTTAAAGTCTAGAGCCCCATCATCACTTTTAAAATATGCCTGTAACATTCCCTTCACAAATAACTGCCCTGTTGTAATGTGACTATTTCCTTTATAGTTACACAAAATAATAACTTAAGACTTTTAAAGGGGTAAAAAGAAAAATTCTGGTGGTAGAGTTACTTTAAATGATCAAATCTCTTCCCAGATCATTGGTGTTTGATGCCACAGAACTTGAAAGCCTTTGCCACTTGATTTCTTCATACATGAATTTAGCACATGTTTGTTCTGAACTGATAATACAACATTGAGGAATAGAAAGGTTTTTTTCTCTTGACTTCAGTCTAGTACCTAGGTAATTAAAAAGTGGATTCATGTGTGTGTGTGTGTGTGTATATATGTGTAAGAAACAAAAATAATCCATGAATTTGAGTGATAACAGGGGAAGAGTGGGCTAGTGAGAGGAAAGAGATGAGGAAATTTATTTAATTTTATCATAATCTCTCTCTCTCTATATATATATATATATTTATATATATATAATAATTTTTTTCAAAGCAAATGCAATGTGACCAAAAAACAAGGGCACTACATTAGTTCCCTAGGCTACCTTAGCAAAGCATTGAGGTCCTGGTTTCATATGCACTGTGTGCTAAAAGCAAGCACCAAGCTGCCAGCCTGCCATAGCCACACTTCCTCTGAAGCCTATAAAGAAATCCATGGTTACTTCTTCCTCTTCCTAACTCTTGTGCAGTGAGCACAAGAGACTTGTGAGGCTAGGGAGATGACTTAGTGGGTAAAACTGCTTGATGTATAGAATGCAGCAAGTTTTGGACCTGAGTTTGGATCCTGGAACTCTTATAAAAACACTCAGCATGGCCATATGATTGTGTTATGCACACATTAAAAGTCCATAAAGAGAAAACTCTTTCCTTCTAGTCAAGAGAATAAACTTTCTGTCCTTGATAAAGATGTAGTATTCTGGTTGGGCAGGCCAATGCCCTGGATAAAGGACACAGTCCTAAGGGAAGTTGAACCACCTCCAGGTCAGTGGATTCACCTTAAGCTAAAGAAATGGAAACAATAATTATTCCCTTAATAAGATAATGTCCTTTCTCCTCCAAGAATTCCTAACTGCTAGCACAATCCTGTGGGATTCTGTTGGGTCTGCCCTCATATCAGGGCCCTGACTAAGAAAGGCATAACTTTTTCTTTTTCTTTTCTGTGTCTTTCTTTTAGATGCTGCAAGAGCCTAAGTGTACTTTTGTTGGTATATCAGGCTTCCCTACACCTTCTCTAAAGCCCACACCCCACCATGCAGCTCTTTGCCAGTCATGTAGCTGCCCTCCATTCAGCTTACCTCAGATGGTATGAGTTTCCCTACCTCCCTTCTCCATGCCCTTCCTGTTGGTTGGTGGCTGCTGATATTTTCAGCGGGGTTGCCTTGGGGTTTTTCTTTAAACTTAAAAAAATGTTTGTTGGCTTCTCTTTCAGTCTATTCTTAACTTCTTTTGTTAATAAAACTAAGCTCTCAAAGAAGGGACCCCAATTATTCAATATCATATTAGGGATGTGCTGAGATGCCCCAATTTTCTGTAATACTTGAATATCTGTAACCACAGCTTTTGGGGAAGAGGACAGAAAAGACAAAGGGTCTCTTGGGCTCTAGTCAGGACCAGCTTCAGTTTTAAAGAGAGACCTGCCTCAAAAGAGTAAGGTAGAAGAAAGTGATGATACAGCAACAGCTGATGTCATCTTCCAACTTCTCCACCAATGCACAAATGGGCACGCTTACACATGCACATCACACACGTCTGCAAATCACACAACATGCACACACAGAGACCTGGAAAAGGAATCAGTACAGATGTTATTGAAGAGGTAATCCTGTAAAATCATGGTGGTGTGATGACAATAGTTGTTCCTTAGTTGACAGATGCTTAAGTCCTCTGTCCTTTCACATCAATGATTATAAGAGATAAGTTTACTCTGGGGTCAAATGTGAATGACTAACTTCCAGGAACACAAATATCATGTTCCAACAGTGTAACAGTCTTATGATGCTTTTATAGTTACAGAAGAAATAAAAGAAAAATGCAGGGCACTTTTCAATACAAGATTGGAAGCAGCAAGTAGGCAAGTTACAACAAAACACAGAAATCCCCGTTACTGGTTTCAGATACTGTCTGGTTACATTTTTAGCTTTTGTGTTGCTGAAAGCTAATTGTATGCTAAAACGGCCCACAAGGATGACATAATAGTGACAAGGCTTTTGTGTCAAACATGAAGGTGCGTAATGAGAAGCCATTAAAAGTATTAGTGATGGCTCGAGGTAATTTGACTCTGGTCTAAAACATATCAACTCTTTGCAAACACAAACTTCTAGTCAATCAGTCTACTTTATAAAATCTTTCACGCAAATACTACTTATTTTCTAGAATTTTCAATTTATAGTTCTCTCTGTTGTCCAACTATTACATTTTATCCATGTGGAAGTCAAATGTTATTTTATATCTCAGGGTACTAGGAAGGCTCATTTTAGGGTCTGATAAAGATGAGACTGAATACGAAGGAAAGCAGTCCTCAGGAGAGATAAATAATTTGCAAAAACATTTAGACATGGATACTTGGGCCATATTAAATTTACCTGCCATCAGAGTCTAGATTTCTCCCTTTATATGTGCATAACATCCTCATGTGGCTTATAGCTATAATAGTACTATCTCCCAAACTAAAATAATCAAAAGCACAGTATATCCCAAGAAGTAAAAGGCTACAGAAGAAGGAAATGTTTTCTGTCATTTGTTTATTGCTTTTTTGAGGGGTGGAGGAACATGGGAATATATGCATGTGAGGCAAGTACTCTGCCACTGAGCTACAGCCCCCAGCCCTGGAAACAGACACTTCAAACAACCGAATGCATTTTCTTTAAGCAGATTAATCATATTTCCCTAAGGCATACAATTTTTCATATTTCATAAGGTATTTATTTGATGTTTGGAATATTTGAAATAACTTGTTTTTTAATTTTAGTTATCTTTGGCTAGTTTGATTTCATAGCTATAACTTATGGGGAGTGGCTAGGCTCTAATTTTTGAAAGAATTGAACTTTAATGTATAAATTATTATAGCTATTTTTGTGACTATTAGTTTGATTTGCATTGGATTTTAGTTTGAAGAAGTAAATGGCCATTCACACTGTAGAAATCAGATAACAGTACAGTACCACTTTAATATTATTTTCTACACTTATTTATGTTATGTACATAATAATATGTGCCAACACCAAAGTGTAGAGATCAAAAGACAGCTTTTGAGAGTTGATTCACCATGTGGGTTCCAGGATCAAAGTCAGGTTGTCAGTCTTGGCAGGAAGCACATTTCCCTGCTGAGCAACTCCCTGGCCTTAACTTTCAGTCTAACAAAATTATGTCTTCCCATGTAACAAATATTTTTAGTCATAGGAACAGAAACAACAATCTAGACCTGGGAAATCAGGATTCCATATATTTTGTGGTTATAATCATAATTTATTTCATTAGCAGAAAGGAAGAGCATAAAAGAAAATATGGGGCTCCAACAAAGAGGCATTTGGTAATATTTTCCATTTTTTAGTGGAAAATACAAATACTACTTAATTTTTAATATCAGCCATCACAGAACAACTTAAATATTCTTTTAATAAAAATATCCAGACCTTTTCTTAACTAATGAGAGGACTTCATTAATTATGAGTGGATATTAAGGGCTAAGAAGGAGACTGAGGATACAGCCCTTCTGGGAGAATGTTTGCCTAACATGCATAAAGCCAAGGATTCAATCCCCACTGTAACAGCAATCAGTGAATAGCACACTTCTATTATCCCAGTCTCGGAAGGTAGGTGCAAGAGCATCAAAAGTACCCCTGCCACACACACACCAGGGGATACAGTTCAGTCCCTTATTGACTGATAACTAACTCAGGGTGGTAGGAGTTGTTAGAGGATAGGGTAATTCTCAATTCCAGAAGTATAAAAAATAGAAAATAGATAGCTAAAAGGATAATACAGTGGGAGACATTTCTATCAAAGTAATGATATGGGGAAAGAAGCAAAAACACGAATAGGTGTGAAGATATAAGGAGAGGACGAACTGTCAGATAGACCTCTTCTAAAGAGGAATCACATGCCTCCTATTACAGGGAGAATCCAGGACAGGCTGAAGTGCAAGTAGCATGCTGGCTTCATATATTAATGGTTTTATCTGATGCTTAAAGAACACTCGTGAAATTTAAATGCCATATAATTGCACGAGGACTTAGTATCTCCACTGTTTACTAGGTCCACAGTGACTGGAGCTGTGCTTCGTTGTCATGAAAGCGCTAGAAAAGTTTGGGCAATGGTATTGAATTGCCAGTGTGGACACTGATGAGACAGGCATAGTTCTACTCAACACATGTAAGAGGCTTTGCTTCATACTCCAGAGCATCCATTGTAGAGAGACACATTATCACATAAAAGATTGTGCCCTCTGCAGAAGAAATGAGCAAATGATATGAACTGTGACAATACATGATGAGACAGGTGCTATGATAGGCCCAGAAGCTATTCTTTCATTTTCTGCAAAGTAAACTAATTCAACTTTGGAGAAAATTACTAAGATAGTGTTATGGATTTTAAAACTTTCATTGGATTATAGTAAATGGTAAAACTTATTTAAGGGTAGGGAATAATCTGAATGTAATAATAATTGCAAGACTGGGTGTGTGTGCATATATGGTATAAGAGCACTGCTGGTTGAAGAAATAGCTGGATGCTCTGAGGCATAGCCAGGGTTTTTGAAGTCTGGTAAGAAAGCTAGTAATCTTGGAACAGACTGTACAAGCCAGGCTGGGTCTAAGACCACCTCAGAACACTTTTAGGGAGTGCGGGACAGAACGTATAGCTTGCCAGTCATTGTGAAGGCCTAATGTTACTCTGAATAAATAGAAAATCATTGGAAAATTTTGAGCAAAAAGGAGAGATAAATGCCATTCTTAAAGATGGACAGAGGATCTACTGAAGGGAAAACTTTAGGGAGATAGTAGAAAGGAACAGATAGTGCCTTTATAGAGTTTGGGATCATCTCTAATATGTTTTTGTTCCAGAATCTACTACTAAATGAAGTTATCCCCATAAGTGTCACACAGAGCCGGTTCACCTCACCAGAATCTCAGGATGCCTATTCTTGGTAAAAGAGTGGCTAGGACATTGGTGGTTCTTTTTTTTTTTACCCCCTGTACAAGTTATGAACTGTTCTATCTGACCCAGGAATGTGATGTAGAAACTCTGAGGTGTTTCTACCTTTGGTGTTAATGCCACTTAAACACTATTTGGATCTTTGGACAGAAAATAGGAGCAAAGAAAACAATGCAGAGTAACATGCAAACCAAGAGTACAGCAGAGAAACAACCAAGGATGGCTTCTGACTGAACCCCAGAAAAGATGTTAGTGTAGGCAGAGATGGAAACAGCTCCAAGCTGTCACCCACATCACCCACAGCAGCCTGAGAACCTTGCTTCCTCTTTTGGGGGACCTAAATGCAGATGAAACCAGATACTTGGATTTGATGCAGAAAAGAATTCAAGATGAGCCAAGGTAGAGCACAGCTGGGATTTTTTTTTTTTTTTAAGTAAACAGGCACTCAGGAAGAATAAAGCACAAAAACATGGAACTCAGGGAGAAAATATAGAGTAAGAACTTGGATGTGGGCTTCTCAAAAGAAAGAACTGTTTATCAAAAGACTTTAGATATGTGTGTTTGAAAGGAGGGAGAGATGCCCAGGCGAAGAATAAGATATGCTCAGATGAGGGTATGAAATTCTCAGGGAAGAGTCATAATTGTCTAAGAAATAGCCACAGATACCATTTTAGGGCTTCTCAAGTCACTGGTTGATGGGTTGCTAAGAAAACTGTCCCCATTTTTTCTATCTTGTTTATTAAGTGAGATTAAAGGGTGGCTCTGGAGTTGCCTTGGATGAGGTTGTTATCAGATAAAGTAAAATTAGGAGCCAGTAGGATTATACAGGGGGGTGAAGACATATTTGATTGCAATGGGGGTTATGGACTAGAGAATTCCAGGTTTTCAGCTGGGAAGGGAGAAAGGTCTAAAACAAATGTTAGTTGCTTGATGATTGTCAACTCTGAGTTGGAGAGATGCTTCAGCCAGACCATGGAGTGAGGGTTGTTGCTCTTGTCCCATCTCAGGTCTCAGCATTCCCCCTACTTTTCTATCCTGCCTCAAAGCCACCTTCACATGAAACTTTATTCAAGTTTACTGCATATTTTATCCTTTATTTTCTGCCCTTCAAATTACTCAGACTTTCTGAAAAAAAGAGAAAAAATACATAAGAGGCAGATATGTAGAATGCTTTGCTGCCCAACACAGTTCCAAACACTTGACATCTTGAAAGCAACACTTCCCAGAAAACATGTCAGTGAATTTTTGACATCAGTTGGAAATGAGAGAACAAGGAGACAGACTGGCTTTCTTCAATCCCCAAAACCCTCACCCCAGCCCCCTCACACACCAACATGGACACCAAAACATCACAGAATAATTTGGTTTTTAATTTCAAATAAATATCTGCTCTTCAACCTTACTTATACTTGGTATATAAAATATGTTACTATGTAGCTTAAAGATAAAACATGTCCAGTTCACATTTGGTGCTGAGTTCATGGGATAAAATTAAAGGCCATGATGCTTCAAAGCAAAGTCTAAACTCTGTCTCCTCCTGGAACCACTCCTTGACCCAGGAATCACTATGTGTTTACTTCCTAGTGTGCATAGCCATCAGGAGACAACAGGAGTCTTCAGTAACTGGGACATTTGCTATTTCATTCCTGTTTGTATCCTCATGAATTTGAATAAATAATAGTTGTTAAATAGGATATAATTTTAGATTATCTGCCGATTAAGATTTGCTGCACCATTGCTCCCTTCTGCTAGTGTGCCTAACCCTGAGTTTACTGATAACTGAGGGAACTGTTTCATCTTATTGCATAGCATCAGGCATCCCAGAAGGCAAGAAGAGGCACAGTAGCTTCACTGAACTGTAGATTCACAGACCTTTACAATTTTAAAGATTTCTTAAGGAGACAAACAGAATCAAGTTGAGTAAGGGTGGCAGAAAGCAGGGCAAAGTTGAGACACAGAAAGGAAAGTTTGCCTTAATCTTCCTCAACTTGCTGCATACAAAGAAGGGGGTGGGGCAAAGACTGCAGGCCATCGGGGAGATGAGGAAAGACTGACAGATGGAGCACTCCCTTTGAAAGCTCTCTGAGGACCAGCCATTGCAAAACCACACAATGTCCAGAAGTAAATCAAATTGGGGAACATGTGCACTAAAGGAAGGAAAAAGAAGGAAGGGGTATGAGGACAAATAATAGTGAGGGACCCGACAGGGACATGGGCACCCCCTTAAACCTGGGGGCTGTTCGTATTTAGGAAGTTATTCTGGAACAATTGAGGAGTGAGGGGTTGAGGTGGACAGGGAAGGACAGAGGTCCTGTGTCCTAAGGCCTCAAGGAATTTAGTTGTCTAATTCATTTCTAAATTCTAAGCAAAACTAAAATTTCCATACTCTAGATATAATAGTAGGCACTAGAAGCATTCATTGTCCTATGATCTATATACACAACACTCTAGTCACTTTATTTTGAAACAAAGTCTTGCTAAGTTGCCCAAACTCTTGTGTTGTATCTGGTCAGGTTATTAGCAAGTTTTCAGGCTATTGGATATAGACCCTTCCCCTGTGAACAGCTTTGAATCCCACCTTCTCTTTTTCCCAGTAACAGTAATCTTAATGAACAAATAAACACCATGATTACCCTCCTTAGCTTTTGTAGTACCATGTGTAAGAGGGAGGAATCATCCCAAATCATTGTTGAAATAGCACAGGACATGACCAGATGCGGTAGCACGATTTGGCTTGGCGTATTAAGATGTTGCCTGGGAAAACGTGACTGTCTGCTTTGTAGATGGATTATTTATTTCCCAAACATTTCTTAATTTACTCTATCACATAATTTTGGGTAAAAAAACAAAAACAAAAACAACATGGCATTTTGACTACCATATATAATAGTATATATATATATATATATTATATATATAATGGTACATATAAAAAAACCCACATCATTATGCACTAAATGAAAGGACACGAGGAAGTTAATCCACATGAACCTGTCAATAATCTGTGCAGTAGACCCTTGAGTATATTGAAGAGATGTAAGTAAACGCTATCTCCTTAGTGAAATGTGTATTTGTAAACCCAAGAAACTCCTTCCTTATGCAGTTGCTTACGGATTCTTACCTCTAAGTCTGCCCATTTTTTTCTGAGTTTTACCTGAAGAAGTATAACTTTTCCATCTCACTCTCATTTTCCCTTTTTATGGGTACTAGCCCAAATTCTAAGCCTGGTTGCCCTGAAACTATAAACTGTGGATGTACACTCTTCCCCCCTCCCCCACTTCTCCCACCTCTCTTCCCCTCCACTCCCTTTCCTTACCCACCACCTTCCCTATCTCCCCTTCTCCCTCCCCTTCCCCTAACCCCAACTCTTCTAAATCTCTCCCTCTCTTTTCATTGTCTTCCTTTAACTCAGAAGCATGACTCTCTCCTTTCCTCTGTCCATCTTTCTCTTCCTGGCAGCAATTGAGATTTCCAACATTCCCACCCTATTTTTCATTTTCAAACGCTAAAAAAGCCATCATCCTTAAATTTCCTTCTGAGTCTGTTTTAAAATAATTTTATCTGAGAGACTAAAAACCTACACAAAGGACCCTGTTTTCCCAAATACAGATCTAGGATTGCACTCCTTATATAACCTAAACTGGCCTTGAATACTCCTGGCTCAGCCTTCCAAGTAGCTGTTTTGACAAAGCTGAGTCACCTGGTCGAGCTCCACTAGCATTCTCCATACCAGGTGGCAACATCTACCCCAGAATATTGTAGGAGGATCTTAGAGAATACAGCCTGGCCTCAGCTGGCACCCACAGAAAATATTCAGTCTTAATTTAGCCTTTAAAGAGGTTAAATTTATCCTAGCCTGAGGGAGAAATAGTGCTTACCCTTAAAGATTTATTTGTGCTCTAACTCTGATTCATCTGAGTGACAGAAAGGAGTTGGGGTTGAATATCAAGAAGATGAACTGGGGTTATTTTTTTTCCACAGAGTCATGGAAAGGGATTAAAAAGGACTTCCCCCTCTTCTTTCTATCTTTTTCTTTTCTTCCTTTTCTATTTCTCACTTTTCTCACTCTACTTTTCCCCATTCTCATATCAGTTACCTTTTCCCAGGAATCCCTTCACTACAACCCTTTACAGCTTAGACAAAAAAGGGGTTCTTCTAATGGTGTAGTAAAGTAGGAAGCGTTAAGGGAAGCTAAAAAGGTCAGGAGCAAGCGAGTTCTAAACCTCAGTGGGGAACACAAGTAAAGAGACCCTACAAAGAGCCTCCAATCTGGAATATTTTAGAAAGTCAAAAAACTTCTTTTTTTTTTTTTTAAGAACTTCTAAAATAATTAAAAACTGGCCAGAGATGGGGCTTAGTTTCTAAAAATGTTTACTGCATAACCCTGATGTCCTGAGTTCAATCCCCAGAACTGCAGTGATGTCCTTCAGTATTCCCAGCATTTCTATAGTGGAGTCAGAGGCAGAGATAGATTTGGACAGATGATCACAAACCTGCTGGTGTTGTCACAATGCAGCAGCAGGAATATCAGAGTCTTCTTTAAAAAAGAGAAAGGGGCGAGAAAGTCCTGAGAACTGTCCACACACTAATAAAATTAAAAACTAAAGTTGTTAATAGGAAATCACTGGTTTATGTACAAGCATAATCTGCAAATGTATTAAGCAAATTAGAATTTATGGTCATCACAGATATGACTATATACCATGTAACTTAAATGGAGGGGGTGCTTGGAGGAGAAGGGAAAGAGTAGCATATGGGAAGTATCCAAATTTCACAGGGTACCCCTAACACCATTACTTACTTTTATATAGCCAGTGTTACTCCTGGGAATAGGTAGGTTTCTGGAATGGAGTACTGATTCATAGAATTTTCACTGAAATATGTTTTCTTAGAGCTCAAATATGAAAGGTAAAATTAAGGAAAGGAGAGATTTCTCAGTGTTTAAGTGCACTGGTTGTTCTTATGGAGGACTCATTTTCAATTCCCAGCATCCACATGGTGGCTCACAACTATCTGTAACTTCAGTGCCATAGGAAACTGACATCCTCTCCTAGACTCCCTGGGTACCAGATGCACACAGGGTACACAGACATGCAAACATGCAGGCATGTTAGCAAAATCAAACCAATCAGGAAGCACAGAAATAAGCAGCCATTCAAAGAACATTCATTCCTTGGTTTTGTTAGCTTGGACAAGATAACCATCATTTCTGTTTCACTCACTGATACATACTCAATACCCATTATTTATAAGAAACACCCAAATATTTACTGGATGAATTAATTGATAAAAGATGTTCTATTCTATTAAAAATTGATAAAGAGTTGGGGATGTAGCTCTATCATCAAATACCTGTTTAGGATGTGCAAAGACTTGGGTTTGATAATCAGGGAAAAAAAGACAAAGAAACAAGTAAAACATAATAATAATCACATCTATCACAAAGAGCTATTGTAGGTAAAGTTATCTATATGAAAATTCAAAAAATGTGTATTTCTAAAAGAGATAAATATTTAGAGTGCTGATGTATGGGCTCAAGAGGGTGTTGGTTTCCTTATTTATTTTTATCTTCCCTCTCTGTAATTCTGATATATTAAAATACTCAGTTTGAGTCTCAAAAGGTGAGCACAGAAATTTGTTCTTTACTTTACCTGATTCCCTGCCTTCTCAGCTCATACTAACATTAATATGTTTAGAAAATAAAATAGTTCTAGCTATGAAATCAGAAAGACAACAAAACAAAAATGGAAAGTTGTTGAAGAGTCATTTACTGTAGAAATAGGTTTTAGTTACTTTGTGTCACTATGACCAAAATAACTGACAAAAATCAAGCAGGAAATGTAATGAGCTGGTTTTCTTTAGTGAGCTAGTAAGGACTCTTAAGAGGGCAGGCAGATCAGCCTGGCGACTGGCAACATATGGACCTTTTCAAAGCCTGGGAAACTGAAAGGAGCTTGTGTTTTTGCATGTCTTGGATGCTGCTCTCTTCAAAACACTTTGAGCAGGGGCCAACGTTTATCTGAGCACTAAATCCTCACTGACCTACACTACATATTTTTGAGGTGAAGGAGTCATAAAATTGGAGCTTCTCAAATGCAAATTAAAGTTTGTTCTTAAGACTTGGCAGATGTTCCTGGGGCTGAGAAGAGTAGGGTGGGGTTAGTAGGAGCTAATGAATAGATTTGATGGTTCACTTTGATTGTCAACTTAATACAATTTAAAATCACCATAGAAACAAGTCTAGGTATGTGAATGAGTGTGTTACTCAAACTGTTTAACCGAGCAGGGAAGGTCTACCTTGGATGTAGGCAGTACAGTTAGTTCCATGGGTCAGGCCCTGAAATGCATAAAAGAGGAGTAATAAAAAGAAATCGAGTTGAACACAAGCACCCATCTCTTGGCTTCCTGACAGTGGTGGACTTCACGTTAAACTGTAAGCCAAAATGGCTTTCCGAGTTCTTCTTTCCAGTTGTTGCTTCTATCAGGGATATTTCGTAACAATGAGAAAAGTAACCAATACAGTACAAATTACATTTTAAAATATTTTTTAGTTATGTCCTAAAACTAATTTCACTTTCATAATTTACAAATGACTAGTTTATACTAATGCAAAAGGAAAATAATCTGTTTTGATGACCACCTGTCTAAATCTATGCTATAACAAATATCCTTATATAATAATGTTATGTAAGTTGTGAATGCACATGTAAAAATATATATCATCTAATATTTATTTGTGTATTTTAAGAATTAAGAGTGTGGGCTAGAGAGATGGCTCAGAGGTTAAGAGCACTGGCTGTTCTTCCATGAGTTCAATTCCCAGCAACCATATGATGTCTCACAACCATCTACATTAAGATCTGGTGCCCTCTTCTGGTTTGCAGGCATATATGCAGACAGAACACTGCATACATAATAAATAAATAAATATATATATTTTTTAAAATATTAAGAGTGCTATCTAGTTAGCTTTCTTCAGCTTGATACAAGCTAAGATCATCTGGGAAGAAAGAAGCTAAACTGAGAAAATGCCTTTATCAGCCTGGCTTGTAGTCAAGTCTGCATAAAACACATTTACCAGATAAATTAATGTAGTATGATTATTGTTGTAACATAGAAAAACAGAAACAGATCTTGTAAAAAGAGATCCTGATATCAGCACTTTGGTCTCTAGGGAATAAAAGATCAGATTCTAATGTTTAAGATAAACTACCAATAAGTAGCCTTTACTGGTCTCTTGCTACATGTCAGACATTATATTATTAGGAATGTAGAAAACTCACCATGTGCTATTTGTGTATTAGCTGAGCCTTATTTCCTCCAATTACATATGGTAGAACTTAGGAGTAGAGAAACAAATAAGCTTTATGATATTTCATCATTAATAAATAGCACTAAGATTCAATGAATCCTAGAGGACTTTTGGAAACAGCAATTGCTAAGAAGGCTAAGGGTATGCAGTTCAGAGGTTTTTAAAGAGAGTTGTTAAGCAGATTTGAGCTAATGTGGGCAATGTTTTTTAGCTGGAATGATGCACACTGTAAATGGCCAGACACACAGACTTTGGATGAATGGAGTACAGGAAAATTGAAGCAAATTACCAATTACACAGGTTGAGACACACTCACACTTGTGTAATGACCTGGTCACTAACCAATGTTGGTATCTTATCAAACCTGAAGGCTTTTGAATTATTCAGTCTCAAGATGATTGTAACATTTAACAATGTTGCCATTACTGAATGATAGAGGCAGAAAGAGCATGAGAAGTCAGAGACCAGAGACCCTGATCCACCCTGATCCTTGACTATGGGGTGCACCCTGCTTAGGCCATTAGAGCACTTTTACCAACATCCTTTCATTGAATTAAAACTAATGCTCAACATTAACCCTGAATGTTGAGTCACATATAGACCTTTAAACTCATGGAGTTGGTTAGATAGTAGAATGTTAAAGTCAGGGGCCAAATATGTATAAACTGGACATTGGGAAGGTATACTGGGCCATTTAACTCTCATAAATGTGGCATATTTATATCTATTGTTTTGTATAATACTTACTGTTATAAGAGAAGGAACCATCTGTTGGACTGAAAGGGGAAACTTCTGGGGGGAAGAGGGTGGAAGGGCGGGATAGGAAGGGGAAATAGGGAGGGGTTTGTGAGTGAGATGTAACTTGAAGAAAAAAATAAAGTATTTATATAAAAAAAAAATAAAACTAATGCTGCCAAACAAATGGGGTCTGGTCCTAGGTTAAGGTTCAGAATACAAGTTTGCCTATTCCTAAGCTTTTATTTATTTATTTCATACTCCATTGCATCCTGTTTGTTAGAAGAGTGAAAAGCGTTTTGTGGTTGTAAAGAGGGGTGATGAATCTCCCTGATGTCATTCTCCACAGACTCTCAGAAACTCGGCTGGGGGTCTTTATATTTTACTCCAGTGCATATTCAGGGTATCTCAAGTCACTGAAACCATTTCACAATTAATTTCGACTCTCCATCACTTTATTACTTGAGACCTAAGCTTCCTTAAATCAGAGACTGTGTCTCCTTTGCCTTCTCCTCAACCTGTAAAGCACCTTATTGCTGCCCCAGTAAACAGAGCAGGCTTCAGACCTGCTCAAGTTTTAGTGTGATTACGGACAGCACAGTGACTTCTTCCCTGAAGCTCAGTTTCTCAATTTCTATAGTTTCTGATTTATGCCTCTAGACCCCATTTGTTTGGAAGTAGAGTTCTTAATTCACCAAAAGCAAGTGGTCTCCCAAGGGAAGATGAGAAGGAGGGACATCTGGGGACAGTTACCAACAGCGTCTGTGACTTGCAGCCCAGTGCCCTAGGGCCAATGTCAGATATTGGTCTCACTTCTTCAGTGTCTGGTTGCAGAGAGCAGTTTCTACTCTCCTTAAAGGCCTATGGGCAGGTCTCCTTTGGGGGTCAGGATTACTGGGAATACTAATTAATTCATTAGTGGGGTTGATGGATTATCAGGCTGTCTCCTGGCAGAGGGCCTGGGGGTGGGGTGTAACAGATTGCTGCTCATAAATCTGCCTGTTGCCTCCCTTTACTCTGCTTCAATGGCTCCTAGTGTCAGGCCTGTGGGCCAGCAACTGAGTACTGGTCTGGTCTCCTTTTCCCCACTCAGCAGATGGTTCTAACAGGTTATCTCAGAGCTTTACAAAAAGCAATAGAGAAAGAGGGAAGGGCTGTGGACTGGCCCTCTGGCCCCACATGTGGGGGAAGAGAATGAATGCTAATGCCCTCCATTCTCTTCTCCTAAGGCAGTCACCTCCCCCTTCCCTTTGCTGATTACACACCCTTCCTGCCCCTTCCTGCCCTCTCAGAATTAAACAGCCAACCCCACAACTGTCAAGGAGTTTTGACAGTAACCCTGATGAAATGCATTCCACCCACTTTTATGCAAAAAAGCAGCTCTAAGAAAATTCAGTGTCCAGAACTCCCTCTGCCACCACACGAGTACGTACATGCACACACACACACACACACACACACACACACACACACACACACACAC
>CAJQZJ010001232.1:60959-75381 GCA_907164525.1 Lophiomys imhausi
TGTGTGTGTGTGTGTGTGTGTGTGTGTGTGTGTGTGTGTGTGTGTGTGTGTGTGTATATATATACACACTGAATTCTCTTAGAGTCACTGGACCAATATGTATGGGAACAGAGAATATTAAACCAGAACCATCCCTGTTCTCATGGCTGGAAAAAGAACAAAGGTAGAATCTCAGTGCTTTGTTTAGTGTTACATTGTTTGTCCAAACCCACCAGGTTCTTCCCCTTCAAACCAACTAACAGTATGGTTTTTAAAAGCTTCTTAAAATCATCAAGTATGTTAAAGACAAAGATTGGTCAAGTCTATTTTTTCAACTCCAGTTACTGGTAGGGTGCCTACTGACACATCTAGGAGGATCAAGCAACAGTTGGGAGGTACAGAGAGAAGATAGTGAGAAAACACAAATAGAGAAAGGAGAGCAGTGCTCAGATCCAGGTGAGTCAGGTGTCTCTCTTATTCTCTCCTCTCCAGGCACATCAGTATGACACAGTGCAGCAATGGCGCTAATGACAGTGGGAGAAAGACTAGGAGGAAAAGGAAAAGAGTACAGGAGAGAAGGGGGTAGAATAAGTAGCTGAGAGCAACAAAGAAAGTCTCTGAGAGAGGAATCAATCTTGGAATGTGGGGAGTTAAAAGATGCCTCAGAAAACATCTAATAAGTCATCTTCATTTTTATCTAATAAAACATCTTCATTGGATAATGATCACTCCTGTTGACTGAGTGCTACTGGTCTACATTTGTGAAAATAAAAATGACTTTCTTCTTTAGCTATGGTGAAAGAAACAAAGGAGGAAAAGTACTGTAAAGCCTAGGATTTGGGATCAGAGATGTTTTATGTCGTGTTACACTATGTCTTTACATGTCCATCATTCAGTATGCTCTATGAAATACAGAGATTAATTACTGCAAAAGTGCTGCAAATTTTAGACTGCTACACAAATGCTTCTGTAATTATACAGAAAGCATTGTGTTTCCCAGGCCCATCCTACCCTTTTTGGCCTCAGCATGCACCTGCCTCTGGAAGATCTGTGTTACTTTAACAGAAAGTTAATTAGGTCCTCACCCCTCCCTCTGGATATTTGCCCAACTTAGAAGCACAGCTCAGCACACAAGCTTCATCATCCATATTAAAAGTGGGATTTTCTGACTTGGCCTGGGCAGCCGGTTGACCAGTAGGTTCCAATGTGTGTTTTCAATAAAGCTGCTTTCCCAGGAACCCTTATTAAGTGAGTAAGTCAAGCTGACATGATTTCCTTGCTGATTAATATGAACCCTGGGCTGTTTTTGCAATGCAGTAACATTAATTATTTATAGGAGGTACATGAGGTTACAATGAAAACAAGATCCAATTACCAGAAACAATTTAAATCATATTTTTATATTTCTGTAAATACCATGTACTGATCTCTGAATTCATTGATTGGAGACTCCAGTTTCAAGGATAAAAGGCATTTTATCATGTTCTTCCTGTTCTCATAATAAAGGTGACAGAGGGTCTAATGTGTCAAAGGATAATTAGTAAACTTGGATGCCTCAGTGGGATTTATCAGATACTTTTATCTGGTAAACTGTATACCTAGAAATGACTCAAAAGATTCGAAAACTATTGAAACTCTTGTAAAATGCAAGATGTTTATTAAATCACCAATGTCAAAATTTAAATGTAAAGCATATCACTTGTTAGGCAAGTGAATTGAAGTAGTAAGGCTTCTTCTGTGTTTACCAAAAATAGCCCATGTTATGTTCATAGTCACTATGTTCTGATTTACATTTGTTCCATGTTTTTCATTTCTAATAAAGTATTTTCTGACTGTTTCACTAAAATAATCTTAAATAGGTTTGGTGGATCACTGAATTTTGCTTCTAACTGTTGTCATGTCTTTTCTGGTGTGAGAAGCATGTGCAGAGGAAAGAGTTGCCAACACATGAGCAAATTTGACAGATAGATTACTAGTAAGATTTTTTTCCACTCCTCTTTCAAGACAATGTCACTACAATGTCTTAACCCTGAGAGAACACGGGGTACTTAGGAAGAAACTCTTCTGGACATGGATCTGCCCAGCCATGGTAATGCTATTTAATAAAAAGTGTTTGAAATCACCTGTTGGCACATCCAGTAAAGAACATGGGATTGTACAAGTTCGATGCTTGCGAAACTTCTCTAAATAGAGGCTAAACAGGCATTTGTAGAACACAGGAAGGTAGTGTTGATGATATTGCTGTAGCATTTCATTTTATGATAGAAACCTAACATTTAGAATGCTTAACATTGCCCCATCACAGAACTGTTTACTTGCTTAACTATTCAACATATACTTTATTTGGTAATAACAAATTTATTTCATACTATATGTTTATAATTATTTAAACATCATTTTCACTTTCAACAATTTCTTTTATTTTTTATTATGTTCTATTTTTCATTACATCCATTTCAATACAATTTTCCCTCCCTTCACTCCTCTCCAGGAGAGGGGAGGTGGGACTCCTACATTTCCCTTCAGAAAAGAGCAGGCCTTCCAGGGATATCAACCAAAAATGGCCTAACAAGTTACAATAAGGCACAAAGCCTCATATCAAGACTGAATGAAGCAACCCAGTGTGAGGAAAAGGGTCCCAAAGAGCAGGCAAAAATAATCAGAGAGACTTACCACCCCCACTATTAGGAGTCCCACAAGACTGCTACACAACCATAACATCTTAGAGGACCTAGCTCAGACCCATACAGATTCTGGGATGGCTGTTTCAGTGTCTGTGAGGGCCTGTGAGCTCTGCTTAGTAGATTCTGTGGCCATGCTCTTCTGGTGCCCTTGACAGCCCTGGCTCCTACAATCCTTCCTCTTCCTCTTCCTCTTCCACAGGGTTTCCTGAGTGTCTCTGTATCTGCTCCCATCAGTTGCTGGATGAAGCCTCTCTGATGATGTTTGGGCTAGGCACTGATCTATGAATAACTTCAGAATATCATTAGGAATCACTTCATTTCATTGATTTTTTTTGGTTTGTTTTGTTTTGTTTTTATGGCCACCCAGGCACTGTCAGGCATGGGTTCAGTATTGCTCTCAAGTTGATGGCCACTCCCACAAGTTCTGTACCACCATTACCCTGCTTATTTTGGAGGCAGAACAAATTGTAGATTGAAGGTTTTGTCCCAGGCTCACCACTGAAACCTTACCTGTTTACAAAAGGTGGTCAGATGTTTATCTCCCACTACTAGAAGTCTTAGCTAGGGTCACCCTCAGATATTCCAAGGAGTTTCCACTGCACTAGGTTTCTACCATGCCCCCCACCCCGAATGCCTCCCAGGTTATGGCCCTCCCTCCCTCCCTCCTTCCCTCCCTTCCTCCCTTCCTCCCTTCTTCTCTCTCCGACTCCACCTGATCCCTATTGTTCCCATCCCCACTAGCCCCCAGTCCACCTGAAAAATCTATTCTATGTCCCCTTCCCATGTATCCTCCCTTGAACTCTCCTTGACTTAGCCTCTCTGGGTCTGTGATTTGTAGACTCCATTTATAAGTGAGTACATATCATGTTTGTCTTTCTAGGTCTGGGTTACTTCACTCAGGATGGTATTTTCTAGTTCTATCCATTTGCTTGCAAACTTCACGATGATTTTTTATAACAGCTGGATAATGCTCCATTGTGTAAATGTACCACATTTTCTGTTTTTTGGTTGAGGGACATCTAGGTTGCTTTCAGTTTCTGGCAATTATAAATAAAGCTTCTATGAACACAGTTGAGTAAGTATTCTTCTGGTAGGATGGAATGTCCTTTGGGTATATTCCCAACAGTGGTATAGCTGAGTCTTGAGGTAGATCTGTTCTAAATTTTCTGAGGAACCGCCATATTGATTTTCATAGTGGCTGTACAAGTTCACACTCTCATCAGAAATGGAGGAGTGTTCTCCTTGCTCCACATCCACAGCCTGAGTTGTCACTTGTGTTATTTGATCTTAGTCAGTCATTCTGACAGGTATAAGATGGAATCTCAGAGTAGTTTTGGTTTTCATTTCCTTTATGGCTAAAAATGTTGAACATGTTGTTAAATGTTTTTCAAGTTATATCTTGATCAAATTCCCCGCCTCCCCTCCAGGTTCCACCCTCCCTCCCTCTTCCTTGTCTCCATCCTCTCCTTCTCCCCTGATGAGGGGAGCCCCAACATACCAAATCCCCTCAGTTCATCAGTCACATGAGTGCTAAGAGCTTCCTATTGTTCTGGGGCCTGGTATGGCATCCCAGCTAGGGTAATGTATTTCACTAATGGGCAACAGGGTCCATGACTCACTGCTGGGTGGATTTTTTAATAGGATAGTTATGCTAGGTTCCTGTCTGTTTGGGTCTGTGAGTTGTAGGATGGTTGTCCTGTGCTATATGGTTAATATCCACTTAAAAGTGAGTACATACCACGTGTATCTTTCTGGATCTGGGTTAGCTCACTCAGAATGAGCTTTTCTTTTTTTTTTTTTTTTCTTTTTTTTTTTGGTTTTTCAAGACAGGGTTTCTCTGTGTAGCCCTGGCTGTCCTGGACTCACTTTGTAGACCAGGCTGGCCTCGAACTCGCAAAGATCCGCCTGCCTCTGCCTCCCAAGTGCTGGGATTAAAGGCGTGCGCCACCACTGCCCGGCTCAGAATGAGCTTTTCTAATTCCATCCATTTGGTTGCAGATTGCATGATTTCCTTGTTTCTGATAGCTGAGTAGTAGTATTCCATTGTGTACATTGTTCCCCACTTTTTAATGGGGTTATTTGGTTCGTTGATGTCTAGTGTCTTGAGTTCTTTGTATATTCTGGATATTAGCCCTCTGTCAGGGCTAATATTATTAATTGTTGATCTTAGTGCTTCTGCTGTCAATGCTCTTTCAGGAAATTGTCTTTTATGCCAATGCATAAAAGGCTATTCCCAGCTTTCTCTTCTATCAGTTTCAGTATATCTAGTTTTACATTGAGGTCTGTGATCCACTTTGACTTGAGTTTTGTGCAGTGTAATATATATATATATATATATATATATATATATATATATATATACATATATATATATTTGCATTCTTCTACATGTAGACATCCAGTCAGACCAGCACCATTAGTTGAAGATGTTTTTTTTCTTTCATTTTGAATTTCTGTTTTTTTTTTTTAAATAAAAAATCTGACATTCACAGGGCAAGAGGAAGCTCTTAGCCCTCATATGGCTGCTGAACTGAAGGGGGCTGATATGTAGGGTACCCCACACCAGATAGAATAGGTGGGAGACAGGGGAGAGAGTGGGAAGGTGAGCCCAGGAGAGGTGGAGGGAGGGGACTGTGATGAAGATGTAAATTGAAGTAATAAATAAACATTAAAAAAAGAAAAAAATCTGACATTCATAGTTTTGTAGATTTATCTCTGTATCTTCAATTGGATTCCACTGATCAACCAATCTGTTTATATGCCAATGCCATGTGGTTTTTATTGTGATAGCTTTGCAGCACAGTTTGAAATCAGGGGTGGTGAAACCTCTAGAAGTTCTTTTATTGTACAGTATTCCTTTAGCTATCCCTTGTTTTTTTTTTTTCTTTCCCTACTGGGGCAGTAATTTAAATGCTCACCTATTTCTCTTCAGGTTATAAGTTTGCTAAAGAAAAGAACGTGTGCTTACAATTTTACTTGTATTATTTTGTATAAAATGCTCATAAGATAAGTAATCTAAGAATAAAAACCCTGGCACTAGCACCCCAATGAATACTTAATTCTATTCTTTTGTGCTTGTTTTTCTTCTAATGTGCTATAAATAAATGAACGTCTATGGAAATTCTTTGAGCCTTGACTTACTTTTAAATGATGAATTGGCAAAGAAAGTATGACATCTAAATACAATGTGTTTTATATCCATGGAATAAAAACAAAATCTATGTGTCTTTTGATAGGGTCTCATGTAGATCAGGATGGCCTTGAACTTTCTCTGCCGTTAAAGAAGCTTTTAACTCCTGATCTTCCTGCCTCCACCTCCCAATGGCTAGAATTATAGGCACGTGCCATCATGTCTATCTCAGTTTAGATTTACATCAGGTATTTGGGGGGTTTAATGTTTCATATTTTCTTTTTCCAGAATATATAAATGGCAAAAATGTACATGAAATCCAAGGATATGGTGGAGCTGGTCAAGACACAATCCTGGATGGACAAAGGTCTGAACTCTCAAAATGAGATGAAGGAGCAGGAGAGAAGAGCGGGCTCTTATGGAATGCTTGGGAACTTGACTGAAGAGCATGACAGTATTGAAGAGGAAGAAGAAGAGGAGGAAGATGGAGAGAAACCTAAAAGAAGAGGTCCCAAGAAAAAGAAGATGACCAAAGCCCGCCTGGAGAGGTTCAGGGCTCGAAGAGTAAAGGCCAATGCTCGAGAACGGACCCGTATGCATGGCCTGAATGATGCTCTGGATAACCTTAGGAGAGTCATGCCATGCTACTCTAAAACCCAAAAACTTTCCAAGATAGAGACTCTTCGACTGGCAAGGAACTATATCTGGGCCTTATCTGAAGTCCTGGAGACTGGCCAGACACTCGAAGGGAAGGGATTTGTGGAGATGCTCTGTAAAGGACTCTCTCAGCCCACAAGCAACCTGGTGGCTGGATGTCTCCAACTGGGGCCTCAGTCTGCCCTCCTGGAGAAGCCTGAGGAAAACCCTCCAACTTATGACTCTACGGTTTCTGTGAACAGCTTCAATTATCAGTCCCCAGGGCTCCCCAGCCCTCCTTATGGCCATATGGAAACACATCTTCTCCATCTCAAGCCTCAACCATTTAAGAGTTTGGGAGACTCTTCTTTTGGGAGTCATCCACCTGACTGCAGTACCCCTCCTTACGAGAGTCCACTCACACCACCCCTGAGCATCAGTGGCAACTTCTCCTTGAAGCAAGATGGCTCCCCTGACTTGGAAAAATCCTACAGCTTCATGCCACATTATACCTCTGCAAGTCTAAGTTCAGGGCATGTCCATTCAACTCCCTTTCAGGCTGGCACTCCTCACTATGATGTTCCTGTAGACATGACTTATGATTCCTACTCCCACCATGGTATTGGAACTCAGCTCAATACAATTTTTTCTGATTAGGCAAAAAGACAAGCACCAACATTCCAGAGAATGAAGTGGAGATATTTTCCATGTTTCTAGTGGCTGAGTTAGACCCTCAGAGAATTTAAAAGAACCCTTTGGATATATTTCAAACTTAATGGTCCTAGTTCATTTAGAACTTCTTGTATCCATCAACTTCCTTCTCATTAACTTCTCATATTGTACCAACTCCTGTATTTGGGATTTTCAAGTTAACATATTTGATGGTTTGTGACCTCATGGTAATAGAACAGAAAATCTAGATCCTGATCCAGTGGTGCCAAAGACTCCCTTGATGCTTTGCCAATTAACTTTTCATTTCCAGTGTTTGTTGCTTTCTGATAAACATGAAGCAACTCTTCTAAGTCAACATATACCTTTCATCTCTCATATATTTTTAAAATAAAAAATCAATAAAAGTAAACAGTATAAATAGAATGATTAAATGGAACTGGAAAGGGTACCAGGTGCATGTCTGTTGGCTCATAGAGCACAAAATTTGTGTGAATTTGAAAGACTTTCTTTGTATCTATCTAAACATAACTTCTGAAGCCTAATATAACAACTTGGCTATTACTGTAGATAGCCAAGCATGTTCTTTAAGAGATTAGCTCTACTTATCACTGTGCTGAAGGAACATACATCCTTTTTAGTGATTTCAGAACCATGATAAAAGCCTCACACAAACTTTATTCTTGATACTATTTTAAAAACAGCTGTTTAGTACTAGGAGTCAAACAAAAAAGACACTGAAATTTCTGACTTCTGGGACACGGAAATGTTTCCTAGTTCATTTCTTAGCTCCCATGACTAAAAGAATTCTGTGGGAATTCTGCCAGTGTTCAGGTGCTTCTGTTAGAGTCAGAATTCAGCCAGGTTCACATTGTAGAGTAATAAAATGGTGGTTGGCTGTCATCCCAGCTAACACAGTTGAGGGACTATGCCTCACACCTAGCCACTGGAAAAATGTGGATTTTCTCTAGCAAGATGAATTTCACTTCTTAAAGGAAAGTGATTAAAACCATAGAGCTCTGTCCACTCCAGTGGCATATAATCCAGAACCACAGCACTAATAAAGCTTGAACTTTTACAATATAAATGTAACTCCTTACTTCCCACCCTCCATTGGTTGCTACTTCATGCTCATTTCCAAGATACAATGTTATATTTTATAGCAAACATTTCAAGAGATGTGACTTAGAATTAAAAATCAAAATTAAGGGTCAGTGAATGCTTTTACCAGTCTGTATCTTCAAAACAGGTTTTGATCAGTCTGAAGAAAGTTTATTTTTCTTTATGCAACATCTCTTTTCTTTGTATACACATTGGCTCTGCCAAGTTTCTCTTTTCCAGAGAAATTAGCCCTGACAAATTTTACTATCATTATCCATTTTCCACAACTATTATTTAGGCCCAATTCAAGAATACAAACAAATAGTAGGTCAGGGTACATCTCTAGGAATAACTTTGAACAATATTAATGACAGATGAATATGCCATTTTATCTACCAAACTATATATGTATCTTTTTTCTTTATTATTCTAATTTATTTCACACTGTGAGTTATTTTGTGTCCATCTTATTGCAGCACTTACTTTGCACCCCTGGCTTATAAATATGTTTAAAAGTTTGTAAGCAGATGTCAAACTACACCATCATAGCAGTTCCCCTGACACACTTTGAATTGCCTTAGTGGTAACAGGCAAGGAGAATTATTTATAGAGTCATTCTATGTATTTTCTTTTGAGAATTTGCTGTTACTTACCTAGCATTTATGTTTATAGATAATTACTATCTGCATTATTTATTAGATACTATTTATTTAATTTATTTATCCCTTCTTTTTATGACAAATTTGAGTTCCATAGATATATCTGAAACTTCTTAAGGCTTCATTGGGAAAGTACTTATTAAAAAAAAAGCTTATAAATTTGAGGTGAGAGGAAAGGAGATCTTTCATTCAGACAGAAGCAAATTTTGATACATATATCATAAACACAATGTTATATTGTTCTAGATTGCTTGTGATGGTTTTATTTAAAAAGACCAATAATTTGAATAGCTATACAATGTAATGACTTTATATTTTTTTCCCTTAAAGTGCACCAGTTGCATTATTGTTTATGCCTTTGGAGAATGTAGTGCATATGAACCAAGACTCTATAGAGTTGTGAAGAGGGATTTTATAATTGAATACAAATTTAGTACTGTACCATGCTTGTAAAGAACTCATTCTTTAATGTCTATTCTTCTGAGAATGTTTCCAGGTAAAACGAAGCAATTGTTTAAAATAAATGACTTTTCTCTCCTTTTTCCAGTAGCAATAAAGCTTTGGGTGTTACTACACATTGTGTTTTTCTTGGCATGTTACTCTTTGAAGCTTTCATTCAGTGTTTGCATTTATGTTTGGCAAGCAGCCAGCACAGAAACTCAGGCCAGTGCAGAGGGTTTACACACTTCTTGGCTTGGGTGGTCTTGCCAGAAAAATTGAAAGGTAGCAAGTAGCTAAATGTCTCCAACACTCATACAATAAGTAACGAAATTTGCAGTTGAGAATAGAGGAATCTGTCAGGCTATAGAAATCTTTAAGGGTTAGTTCAGTCACAGAGACGTTGGTAATAGAAGGGGATTAGTATCCTTAATTTAAGTGAGCTTGTCAACTTTTGAAAAATATGAGGTATGGTTTTTGACAATTGCATTTTAATATCTTATGCTTTAATGTTCTTTGTAAAGAGATAAAATGCAAATTAGAAAGGTCTGATAATGCTGATGATGAGTATAAATAAAGTTGGTTAACAAAGGAAAGACTTGAGCTTAAATATTTAAAGAAGAAATGTATAAGGGAAAGCCTTTTTCCCTGCCTGTCTCTCACATGTACTGTTCCTGGTCTCCACAAAGAAACTATTGTTTCAAATACATGTAGTTAATAGTTACCAGAGATCTTTCATACAAACAGAAGCAAATTTTGATACATATTTCACAACATTATGTTATATTGTCTCCTCCCTATTTCTAGAATGATGGTGTAATAACTAGTTCTGTGTGTTGACTTAATATTTAAGCACATGTTTTTTATATTTAAAATATTTTGATTATGATGACACAAATGACTATTATGAAATAGTAAGATTACTATAATTCATGAAACTAAGCTGAAGAATTTAGGTTGCAATACTGAATGAAATGTCATTCGGCAGTTACTTTATAAAGAGACGACACTTCTCATCTATGAGATGCTTATCATGTTATGGTGTATTTTAAGTGATTTGCATATATTTATTCATTTGATCCTAAAGTCACTCCCACAAAGCAATCACTCACTGCACTTACTTTACACATTAGGGAACTAAGGGAAAATGATCTGTTCATGTTTTCATTGCTTGTTAATGGTGAAGCCTAAACCAAAGTTGTTGTTTGACAAGCCACAAACTGTCTTTGGCCGTGCTGCATTCCAGTCTGACCAGTTACCACATCCACAACAGAACTTGAGAGAGGAAGATTTTCTTCCTTGATAAAATATGAACTTTTTATTGGTTGTGGCCTGTGTAGGCTATGAAGACAATGGGGAGACCCTAGGTTAACTTGTTGCTTGAAAGCACCCACCATTGCTACTGCTTGTACCCATCTAATGATTTCATTTTGCACAACTTTTTATTATTTGAGAAAGATGTTTTACTAGCAAATTGGAGATATGAAAATAAAATCTATCAGCAAAGAAGTGTCAAATGTTCAGACTTAGCTCCTTCAGTCAGTGTGGTACATTGGTTATATAGTAAGAGTAGAAATTGAATAATAGTGCCTTAGCTAGAAAGAACACTTTGTTAATTGACTAGCCTTCATAGGCTCATTTCCCTCATCCTTATAAGGATGATCACGGAAATGCTAATTGTACCATCTTCATAGGATTACGATAGTTAATTCATTGAGATTCTCTATCCAAAGTACTTAGCACATATTTAATAAGAGGTGATTGCCACCACTTGTGTTTTTTTAATATATCAATGTTAACTTGTCTCTAATACATGTCTGAGGGAGTTCAGATGGTGACTACTTCAAGTATAGAGTCCACATAGTTCTTTAGTTAAGAATGTTGAGTCAGGTCTTAGATCTAACTTGAAGCTAACTGGGTATGTAGTCCTAAGCAAATTAATTAACATCTCTGTCTCAGCTAGGCCAGAGAGCTGATATGATGTTTAAAACTGATAATAATGTCAGAAAAATCTTTTGACCAGGTTCAGGCCTGAAGAAAACACCTCTCTGCTTTTCCTTTTATTGTTGCTTTTGGCAATAGGTTGAAAACTGCTAAGGTCCCTGAGAACAAGGCAAGAGAAAGTCTTTTAAGTTTATATACCTTTGTCAACTAGAACCAGCCTCCAAATCCAGTGTAGTCCCGAACCCATATACTGGTATTTGTGATTCTTAACTAGTCAATACTTTTAAATAGACATTCCCCAAAGCAAACTTTCTGAGTTTAGGGAATAAAAAATCTGAACTTTTCTTTCTTTATAGAAATTAACATACAGCTGAAAGAAATCTTATTATGGCTTTTTACTCTGATCTGGTCTACAATGTTGTACAAAAATATACCCTTACCTCAAAAATATGTAGTAATACTGGATTTTCACTTTATTTTTAAGTTGTTATTGAGAATATCTCTGGGCTAGGAAGTAAACCCAATGCAAGTACTCCAGAAACCAATACTGGAACACACACTGATGACAGTCTAAACATAGTGTAACAGACAAAGACCTTTCACACATTGTAGGCAGCAGTGTAAGGCATATGGACCAAACACTATACTCAGTATTTGACAGAGAGACTAGAGGCCTTTTGTTATTCACATGCCAACTACTATACAGCTAAAACAGACAATGCATACTAATGTTATTTTCTCTATGTATTTGTCTCAGATTAGTGAATTCCTACTTTATTAATGGTTAAGTAAAATATATTTCCTGGGATGAGGTGGATGTATTACTATGGCAATTTTGGATGACTTACAGGAGTAATAACTTTGACTAGATTAATTAACCTTGCAACTCTCTAAAATTGTTTTTCTAAAATAAATTATAACAAAAATAATACAAAGTGAAGGAAATTCTAATCATTGTTAGGGGTGGGCACATTGGACCCAGGAAAACAGATATATTGAAAAGCACCCATCTTGATTGTCACAATACACAGTATTGGGTGTGTCTATAAGTCAATGAATGATTTACTAAATGTGAATCAAATGCAATTTAAAGAAACAATAGCTAAGGATGTGGTGACACACACTTTTGGTGGGGCATAACTTTAATCCCAGCACTCGGGAGGCAGAGGCAGGCAGATCTCTGTGAGTTCAAAGCCAGCCTGGTCTATAGAGTGAGTCCAGGACAGCCAAGGTTACAAAGAGAAACCCTGTCTCGAAAAGTGAAACTGTTGAACCTGTGAGGGGGCTCCCCGAATCCTGACGCCCAGAGACCACCAATGCCCCCCGATTCTCTGTAATAGACAAGAGGTTTATTTAAGCTGACATGCCAGGGTTCGACTCCCCTGTAGAGGAATGAACCCTGTAAAATGGCTCTCGGGCCCTTTAAATACACAAGTGGCTACAAAAAGGTGGGGGCACCAAGGAGTAGCTTTTTTTAGCCGGCCAGGCAACAGTCACAGGTGGTCAAAGGAACAAAGAGTATGTTAACTTAGGTGGTGACACAAGTGGGGAGTGTAGATGAGGGAGTGTAGACGAGGGGAGTCTGAACAAACCGGCCAGCTATGTAAGCTTTGATGTTTTCAAGGACTGAGTTCTGTGGAAGGTTTCCAGAAGGAGTGAGGTCAGGGTCTCACCACAGAGGAGAAGGCCATGTATTTATTAATTTTTACAGTCTTACATTCCCCTCTTCTTCAAGTGAGTGATTTCAATCCTGAAATTAGGGGTCTATATGTGTAATGTAATTTAATCAGTCCCCAAACACCTGGCCATTTTTTTTGACTATCTGGGCAGTAAAGGCTAGCCCGTTGTCTGACCTTAGTGTCCTAGGGGCCCCGAAGCGGGGAAATAAAATCTTTTAAGAAGCTCTCATCCATGTACCAGGAGTGGCTGTTGTTTTTTTGATGTGGCAGGGAGAGGGCAGCCAGATGTCTGGCTCCACCTCCGCTTGGCCCCTCAGCCAGGCCCAAAGAGTAACTCCTGTCCCAAAGTTAACTTGTTAGGGTCTCTGACTAAAGTTGTCACAGTAG
The DNA here is from genome assembly GCA_907164525.1 of Lophiomys imhausi. Taxonomy (NCBI): domain Eukaryota; kingdom Metazoa; phylum Chordata; class Mammalia; order Rodentia; family Muridae; genus Lophiomys; species Lophiomys imhausi. Next base: position 74,266 of record CAJQZJ010001232.1, read on the forward strand.
TCACAGAAACATCAAGCAGGGCAGTCACATTGTTCATCTGGTAGGCCCCAGCTGAACAAATCCTGAGAAAGCATATCCAGACAAACAGTAGGTTTTACATATATATGTAAACATCAAGTGGGCTGGAATGTTGTGTCTGGAGTGAGGGTCTTGGGAAGTCACAAACAGGAGGACTTAGACCTGGGACTTAAGAAGTGGTCTCTGGCTATCTGTCCACATACCTGGCAGTATCATCCCAGCAGGGAAGGATCATTTTACTTTAGCACAAGAGACCAACTGACCCAGAGTTGACCAACTGACCAGAGTTGTTACTCTTTTGTCCATTTTGGGGGGTGAAGATCACATCAGTTACCACATTTGGGAAATGGATTCTTGTCTCCCAGAGCCAGCAGGAAGAAGGACCCAGGGGCAAATAAGAGGCAGACTGAGTTGGAGACACTCAGGCAGCTCTAAAGCACAGTCTCACATGGCCTTAAAGTTACCCCTCGGCAGGCCATAGCAGAGTTTGACATAGGTGCCGGCCATGGTCAGGAAGCAGAGTGAGTTTATCATTACTAGGGCCATGGCGAAACCCAGAGCAGCCAGCTGGTCCTTGGCGGGGTGTAGGGCAGGCAGAGCAGGGAGGCATTGTACCCGACCAAGGCCAGCAGTCGTGCGGTGGCCAGCCCGGCCAGCGCCAGGCATCTCAGTGTGTCTGTGTGAACACTGCCCCATACCAGTGTGGGTGGCGGGTGAGCCTCGGCCTTGGGATCTTGTCGTTGGAGCACGTTGGTCCCGGAGGTGTTGTTGCGACCGGTCATCCTATTCCAACCCCGGGGACCCCGTTTTGTCCAGTGTTTTTTATTTTATGGGCCAGGACCCGGCTTGGTGCCGACTGGATACCCGGCACTGGGCAGCCGCCAGGGTCTGGTGACGCTCTCTCAGTCGAAAGTCCAGGCAGGCAGCAGCAGGAGGCGCTGGGTGACCAGGGCCCTCATGGCGATGTGTGTCGTGGAGGTGAAGGGCAGCGGCAGCTTTGGACCGCTCTGAGCAGGCAGAGAAGGCGGGCGCCACGGCGGTGGTGGTGGCAGTGGTGGTGGTGGTGGTGGTGGTGGTGGTGGTGGTGGTGGTGGTGGT